>JAFVLL020017914.1:0-105066 GCA_021397915.2 Tor tambroides | reverse complement strand
AAGTATTAATAGCATCTAATTACTATCACTTGTTGCAAAGAAAATGGTACTTTTTTCCTACATGGTGTAAATTTATGGCTATTTATTTGCACTTATATATACACTTATAAACGCGAGCATTTCCATTTTTGCATAAAGTTCCGTCCTGACAGTCTGTGCTAAATTTAAATCTTTACTGAATATTCATATAAGTGCCCTGTGAAGTGGACATCACCGGATATTCCACTATGATTCCAGTTCGAAACGAGCGAATATGTTCCATACAAAGGGCATTAAAGTGTGCGAGACGTAAATTTAAATAGTATTTATTTACAGAGGTATATTGTCACACTTCTCTAGTAAGTTTTGCCTGTGTGTGAAGACGCTGCGCAGCGCAAATCCATAAACGAATGTTCCGAAGTGAAGTAAACTTCAACGGATTTCCCCTGCTCAGGGAGCAATGAGCACTGTGTAGGGAGCATGTCAACCGGAACACAGTTCATGCACGTAGCTCACGTCTAACGAGCTAGTTATCTGAATCGGGTGTGTTAGCTAAGCGAGACATGCAAAATATGCAGAGCGGGGGGCACGAGGACTGGAATTGGGAACTGCTGGGCTACATCATTCACCAGTGAGAAAACTTTATAGTACAGTTAGTAAAAGTACTACAATACCAGGAAGGAAGGTCAGGTTGTTGATGTTTGTCTGCCATTCTCGCTCTGTCTGCATAGCGTGCGTGACCGCGCTGATGACGTATCTGTCTGCGCGAGCAGGGTGCGCAGAGGTATGCTAATACATACGTTGACAGGCAGGTAGGAAAGCCAATTAAAAGGCTCTGACCGAGCGTTTTGATCGGACAAACATTTCTTGGTCCTACGCCTTCTACAGAATATATAAATACATTTAGACCACTTAACTTAATGATTGCTATCGGGATGTGAAGAGGCTTTCAACCAGCATAACAAAAAATGTTTCTGAAGACAACTACCTATTGCACCTTTAAGTTGCTAAACTATTTACAGTACTGAGAAAGTCGTCAGAGTAGCGCTAACAATATTAGCGCGTGCAGTATGTTTCCATGTGTGTGATCTGTGTGTGTGTGTGTGTGTGTAATGGAGGGAGAGCGGGAGAAATAGAGAATGTGCTTTACGTACATAATAAAATTTAATTTTGTGGCAAAACGTGGAAATGAGCTGTCGTTTTTATCCTATTGCTTACTATATTTATGTATTTGGCCAGTGTCCTTGTGGGTATTGGTTATTTTGCTGTTGTAAGACCTTTTGAAATAACTGAAATCATTTGGCGAAGTGATATGGAACTGTAATGCGGTCAAGAGCTGCCTGGAACTAGGTTCGCCGTCCGTTTCCCTGAAAATAATTGCACACCTTAGAATGTTCGTCAGCCAATCAGATTCAAGCATTCAATGGCCCCATAGTATAAATTTCTTTAAAACACACACACACACACACACACACATTATATTTTTTATATTAAATAAGAAATACATTATTTATTTACAATATTTTGTTTTAGTCATCCTTTTTGTTTTTAGAACGTAAATTAAAAAAAATATATATATATATATTCATTATCATTTTCCTTATATCATGTCTGTTTTATTCTAAGTAGAAGTATGTGATATTGTCAGACGCATGACAGACTAAAATAGCATCACATTTTTATTATAGAAAAACAGCATTTTACTTAATGTCCAAAATAACAAAATCATGTAACAGGACAAATTTTCTATATTTTGAAAAATGCATAAATATTTTATTATAACTTTGTATTAATTGAAATCAGAGCAATTATGAATTAAATTGGTCGGTGGCATTAATTGGCAAAGCTTAGCAGAAGTGTAACTCCGTGTACTGCACCTTTAAATACCTAACACTGCGACTGCACCATTCTGAAGCAATTCACATTGATATGACCTTACACAGTGTCATCCGAATAGCTTTCGGGCTGTTTGCGTTGTATGTTTACATTGTATGACAAGATGCTTTACTGTATACTATCAATGTTCTGAACCTCCTTTATGGGGAAAACTTGACTCTAGAAAAGAAAAAGGTAGATTACTTTAGTCTAAAGTTTCCATCTTTGAGTTGAGATTTTCTCTGTGAACATTAATGGTATTCAGGCTGTAAATCTGTTTAAGTGTCTCTATAAACAATCAAGGAATACAGAAAGAAGTGTAAAGAGAGACAGAAAGCAGTATGAGGGTGTTGAAAAACAGAACGGCTATTAAAACCAAGCTGCGCGGGACAAATTAACTGTCGGTCGTTGAACACAGTGAGGAATTTTGTTCTCTGGCCTTGGATCGGAATTAATTAAGATTGCACTGTCAGACATGTGAAGAGCACAGTCGAGGTTGATTTAGCCAGCGTTTGTGTGTGCTAATGGAGAATCAATGGGCTCTGTAGCGAATGGCTGCAGGTCATAGAAGTACGTTGTCTTTGTTGCTTTGCTTCCTCTAGAGAGATTCTTCTTTTGTCACAGGAATCAGGGCCATATGTCAGTACAGAGGTTTACTACAGAAAAGGAAGTGTGAATGGTTCGTTAATCATGTTCTTATAGGAGGTGCATTTATTCCTGTATACTGGATTCCCTCCAAAGTCTCTTTGTTCCTCAAGTGTCGCCATTCATAGAGTGTCTTTCCTGCTGTGCCATTTAGAGAAATGAATCATCTGTGGGCATCATAGGGGCTGCAATGTAAATCCATTATCAATCCTAATGAATTTCCATGCTGGTCCTGGATATGAGGACCTGGCGAATAGTTGAAGCTGGTTAAAAAGCATGGGTGATTAATGTACTGCTGTCTTGTTGGTTATTCTAGTCAGGCAATAGATTGTTGT
Organism: Tor tambroides; assembly: GCA_021397915.2. Lineage (NCBI taxonomy): Eukaryota > Metazoa > Chordata > Actinopteri > Cypriniformes > Cyprinidae > Tor > Tor tambroides. The sequence continues at coordinate 102,232 of JAFVLL020017914.1, read as the reverse complement.
TGTTGTAAATGTGTTCTTACTGAGTTGTAAAAGGATAGTTCACCCAAAAATGAAAGTTCTGTTATCAAGTTTTGTTCCAAACTTGTGTAAATTGCTGAATACAGAAGATATTTTGAAGAATGTTGGTAACCAAACAGTTGCTGTTCCCCATTGACTCCCATAGTATTTTTTCCATACAAGTGAAGTCAATGGGGACCATCAACTGTTCGGTTATTTTTTATTTATTTATTTTTGGTTACCTTTTTTTAAACAAAATATTTACTTTTATGTTCAACGGAAGAAAGAAACTAATACAGGTTTGGAACAATTTGACGGTGAGTAAATAATGACAGAAGTTTAATTTCTGGGTGAACTATCCCTTTAAGGAAGGGATTTTTGCTGTTTTTTAGCATGGCCTAGTTGCATTTTTTTTTTTAAGCTGGCAGATGTTATATTCATTCTGCAGGCAGCATTATTCTTTTATGACAGCCTTTTAAAAGTAGCTATATATTCAGATAATTTTTGCATGCAGCATATACATTGCTAATATTTTATTAGATATTTTTAATATTTAAATTGTATAATCAATTATTTAAAATTATACATTACTATTTATTTATTTATTTATTTATTATTATTTTTAAATAATTAATATAGTTATTTTTTTTCTAGTGCCCAATTTAGTTTTGCCATCAAAATTAGTTTCTTCAGTCAATTTGGTTACTTCATCCAATCAGAACAAATGGTGACTGTATATTCTAGAGAACTGCCCAATGGCTGCCAGTCACAAGTGATATTTGTTTTCTCCTGCACATAGCAGCAGCAGCAGCAGCGGTGGGCTTTAGGTATTCAGGGAGTTCAGGGAGAGATGTTGGGTCTGGGATTTTCTCTCCATCGTCTCGTCTTTTTCATCTCTCTCCCATGAAATCAACATGACAATAAGATCCTATCAGGAGATGAGGGGAATATTAAGTCCATTTGAGTCAATAGCCTCCTGTGCACTGCAGCAGTCAAGCAGTGGTAGTTTACACACACTGGCCCACTGATATCTAAACCAGAAGCCACTGATATTCTTGCTAAACTGCTCAATAGCACACTATCCCAATTTACATACTCTCCATCCAAAATAGTATGCAAAATAGCAATTAGTGTGTCCTAAATCATAGCATTTTGAAAACAGTACACCAAAAATACTTTTTTTTTTCAGTGGATTTTGGAAATATGAGTCAGTGCGTGCTTTCTATGTTTTATATATCCCACAATTCAGTGGTGCAGTGGTGCATTAGATAAGTTTGTGAGGTTTGTGGCTTTTCGTTTTTGTTTTTTATCAGTTGAGGAAAAAGCTATGTATTTTTAATATGTTAAAATATAGTTTTAATATGTATCAAGACATAGTTTTATAACATAGACTCATGTCCCAATAATTAAAGTCTTACTACAGTATATGCTCAAAATTATGTAATTTTGCTTTATCAGAAAAGTATGTATATTTGGCACACTGAAACAAAAAGTTGGATTTAAATGTTTAAATTAAATCTAAAATTTTGAAGTAAAAAGACTATATTTCTTATTACTATTACTTTATTGTTATTTTAATTCATTTTACTGTTTTTGACCCCCAGTGGTTTGTGGTGTTATTACTTTCTGATTGATTTCAAGTAGTCTGTCCGGAAAGGGTTAAACACTTGCCGTTTTACCTATGTTGCATAGTAAGATTGCATTCAGTTGTCACTGCCAAGTCAAATTTGCAACCTGTCTGTCTGGTACAGAGAAGCAAAGTGAAAAAAAGGAAAGTTTCTCTGGCATGTGTCCCAGCTACAATCAGGTTTCTAACCTGTTCACGGCCCCATGTGTAGGGGTTATGCATAACCTCTCTCAGAATGCACTGATTGCTCAAGTAAAATGGATTCAGCAGAACAAACAAACAAACAAACCAAAATATGTCCGTTTGCATAAATAAGACTATTTCATTTGGTTTGAACAATGACTGAGGCCAATAAACAATGCAGAGAACGGCTTGCGCGATGTCAGTCTTTTGAATGTTGTGAGAATGTACATTATGTTTGTAGTGTATGTTTGTGAATGGAGCTGTGATGGAAAGTTCAGTTGTCTTGTTTTTTCTTTTTTGTCTTTGCAGGTAAGATGTGGACATTTGTTCTCTTCTCTCAACTCTCCGAAAACAGCTACGCAGCGCAAGTCATGAGTAACAGCAAGTTTTCCACACTGCACTTCTGTATACTTACAATACTGGAACAATCAGTTGGCTTGTCAGTCAGTTTGTCAGCACACAATGGTCTCGTAATTATAACCTGCTGATCTCTCTTTGTGTGTCAGATGACTGTCTGAGATCACTGTGTTTTCTTCTTAAAGCCGCTGAGCACCAATTCAATCTGGTTGTGTCAACACAAAATAGCATTTGCAACTCATTGTGCTTGCGTAATCTGACATTTTTAGAGTCAAACGGGATGTTAAAGGGAAAAAGGGTAGGGTGAGACTTGATTTTGTCCATTTTGAATTCAATGGATTGTGAAAACGTACCAGAATGAATAGAGGTCATAAGAAAATGATTGGTGGTGTCAGTTGAAATTCCAGTCAAAGGATTATGCAGACATTGTACAAGAAGAGGTTCATCAAACTTTGAATGTTGTCTTGACAAGTCTTGGAAGTTTAAAACAGTTTGAAGGTTAGTTTGAAGCCTCAAGGTTATATAAGTACATAGAACACTTGGGTTGATTGAAGAGAGATTTGAAGTTTGAAGGGATGTAGGCCTTCAAAAAAACAAACAAACAAAAAATCTTTTGGACCCTAAATATTTGAATGTGATGGATGGATAGATGTGTGTAAGTGTGCATTCCAACTGGTTTGAGTTCTCTGATGTGGAGGAACAGGTCTAGCAGTACCTGTCTTTCTGGGTCATGTATCCAACCTGTCATTCACTGTTTCACAGCGCAGGTACTGCTTACTTTGAGCAAGTGTGTGAACTGTATTGGTTTATACACTCTCTGTCACCCCAACTGAAGCATTGTGGGTAATTATTCAGTCTTTTTCCTGCTAGCTTTGATGCATGGATTCCCTCAGCCATAGCTTGAACTGAGTGTGAGTGAGGGCGATTTGAATAAAGTGCACATCTGATGCCTATATTCTTACTGAATTCAAGATTAGATACTTATTGTTCAGTGTTTACCAGAAGTAATGATGTAATGCCTGGAGGTTTATGTATAAATGTTAGGTCATTGGTGATTATTTGCCCCACATGCTGGGACTCAAATGGTTTCGAGGGCTTTCTGAGAGCGGATCTTTTGCTTCTTTTGACACACACTGATGTGCAACTCCACCTCCAGCAGAGCGCTGACCTTAGACCTGGCCGAGCAACTCTTATAGCGCTTATTAACACAAACCCCTACTGTTCCAACAACCTGTTACTTCAGGTCGAGAGTGAGAGATAGAAGGAAAGAAAAAAAATGAAACCGAGAGAAGGAAACAGAGAAAGACCTATATAAGACAGAAAGGGATGTGTTCCTGGAAATTCTCTGCATCTCTTCTAGTCAGTACTTGGTTGTTATGGTCACTTGGCTCAGGACCAGTAACCGCTATAAAGGGGTACACAGATAATTTAGTCACGGAACATTGTAAAACAAACACATGCTGAGCAAATGCCTAAGGTGCTTTGCACGAAGGGAGGGACGGTAAGATAATTTCATTTGATCTGGTGTCCAGCACTGTGTCATTACACACCTAACTGTCATCACTCCAAGATGTAATTCATCACTGTGGAATTTGAATTTTAGCACCAATACTTTTATTTTATTTTATTTTATTTTAATTTAATTTTATCTAATTTTATCCAATTTTATCCAATTTTATCCAATACAATTGTATCCTATTTTATTTTATTTATACAATTTAATTTAATTTTATTTTATACAATTTTATCCTATTTTATTGTATCCAATTTTATTTTATTTTATCAGATTTTTTTTTTAATCCAATTTTATAATTTCTTTGGATATTTTATTGATTTTATATTTACAATGGAAAAAAGGAAGAAAAACAAAACAATATTTGTCTTATTTTCCACTAAAAATATGTAAACATCCAAAAAACACATAATGTATGACTGACATAATTTTAACATTGATACAGTGTTGAAAATAAATTTTGTTCACTAAATTAGATTTTTCATTAAAATAAGATCAATTTGCATAAATAAACAAACAAACAAATAAATAAGATATTATTTTAAAGAGGAAAGGAGATATTATATATATATATATATATGTATGTGTATATATATATATATATATATATGTATGTGTATATATGTGTGTGTGTGTGTGTGTGTGTGTGTATATATATATATATATATGTGTGTGTGTGTGTGTGTGTGTGTGTGTGTGTATGTATGTGTGTATGTTTGTATGTATGTATGTATATATGTATATGCCTGTATTACAAGTAATGTACATGAGTTCCTGCTATAGAAGCCTCTGCAAGTCTTTATGCATTACATTATGAATTCCCTTCTACATTTCACAGTGCACACTCAAATTATGTAGCTAGGAGCATTTTTGTTCACATACTTGGCTAGGGTATGTCTCGGACCTAAGTGTTGTAAACTAGCTTAAGAATTTAATGTGACACGTTTTGCCCATCTAGAGGTGAAGGTACACCTGACACCTCAGATAACATATGACCTCTCTTGGTGTGTATCCAGGCATGCTCACCAGGCCATTACAGTTTGCAGCATACTTGCAAGGCAGTTCACGTACTTTTATGACCAACACGATGGCCTTTTGCAGTATTTACAAATGTGAATTCTTCGGAACAGGTTGTGGTTAGATGTTGCTAAATATGAGAAACTAGTTTGGTGGTTAGGGTGGCCGGTCAAGTACAGGTTCAGGGTGGTGCAGTCATGTGACAAGCCTCATGCTACCTAACTAGCTCTGTAACAATGGTGTTCACACACGCATAGTGATCCCTATAGGCCAAAAAGTGTTATGTTTTGGTCTTTTTTTAAATGAATGAATTAAATGTTAAATATTTTTTATTTATTATGTAGTTGAAGGAATAGTTCACCAAAAAATTAAAAGGTGAATGGGTGCCATCAGAATGAGAGTCCAAACAGCTGATGAAACAGTGATGGTTTAAATGATGCTAACTGGTGTTAATTGATGGTATGGTTTACTTGTGAATTATTGTGATGCTTTTATCAGCTGTTTGGACTCTCATTCTGATGGCACCCATTCACTGCCGAGGATCCATTGGTGAGCAAGTAATGCTAAATTTCTCCAATTCTGCTCCCATAAAGAAACAAACCCTTTATCTCAAGCCTTTTTATATATAATGCATTTTAAAATAGTTTTAATCCATTAATTATGCCTTGTAATGCTGCATTGTTGATGTCTCATAATTGTAAAAACAGTTATAATCTAATACTTATCTATTCATTGTTACACTGTGTGCATTAAAACACATGACAAACAAACCTTCAAATATTATAAGGCATTTTAGTTGCACTTTGGTTGCAGTTATTTATGAAAAGATAATACATTACAATGTACATTATGATGTACCTTTTTAATGAATTATGCATAAAGGCCTTAAGTAAAGTGTTACCACAAACTCATCTACATCTTGGATGGCCTGAGGGTGAGTACATTTTCAGCAAGTTTTCATGAACGTTTTATGATAGCTTCTGTTCATGTGTTGGAAAGAAGACAATCTTTGGGCAGATGCAGTACATGCCGGGTTCAGCCCTAATGAAATTATTTGATGCAATCCTACTTATTTCAGTTCAGTTTCACATTTTAAATGAGTCAGTCTTCTATCCATAATATTGCGTGTTATGAAAGACAGAGCTCTTAATTAAAGGCTAGAACCCCCATCCCTCCACCTCTGGTGTTATCCTCCTGTGGTCAACCTGCCCTGGACTCCAAAAGCCAGGATCAAAAGGTTGACCCGAGGTGCGTACTGATAAGTCGAGGGGCTTGGCAGCTGCTATGAACCTCTCACTCATTATGGCTGACCTGCACTAATCAGGGGAGGAAGGAGGCCGTGACCCGCTCCTCGATAGACTCCCACCAAAATATATCAGCAATTAGCCCAGCCATAAAGCTGCTAAATTACACACCCCTGCAAGTCATTTGAAAAATGCGATGAGAGGGAGACATCCCGAATAACTGATATAGGTGATGTATATGGACCTCAAAGATATAACATGAAAAGTATCTAGATTTCTATTTCTTTTATGATTGCATGTGCTTTCTCTTCCAGTCTGACTAAATCTAGATGATTTAAGGGGTCTATTATTGCAGTTTAGATTTTGGGTTTTGTTCTGTCCTAAAAACATGCTGTTTTTCTGAAATGGTTGTGTATGTATATATACAAAAAAAGTATACACAGTACACACACAAATATTATGTAAACAGAAACTTTTATTTTGGATGTGATTAATCATGATTAATCGTTTGACTGCCCTATTGTGAACTGACCTTATAAGGTGACAGTAAAAATATATTAGAATAGAACAGAATAGAATAGAATTGAATTGAATAGAATAAATTGTCATTATGCTCAAGCACAATGAAACTCTGGCTTCTCCCATGTAATTAAATAAGATAAAAGCATAAGAAATCTAGATGAGAATATAAGAGAACTAGATGATAAGATTCCTGTTTTAAATAAATGCTGTTCTTTTGAATTTTTTATTCATAAATATAGAAAAAAAAATCCTGTAAAAAATTTAATTTCCACAAAACAGTTTCCACACAAATATTAAGCATCTTGAGCAGCAAATCAGCATAGTAGAATAATTTCTAAAAGATGTGACGCTGGAGACTAGAGTAATGGCTGCTGAAAATACAGCTTTGCCATGACAGGAATAAATTACATTTTAATATATATTAACATAACAGAAAAGTATTTTAAATAGTAATAATGTTTCACAGTATTACCGTTTTTACTGTATTTTTGATCAAATAAATGCAGCCTTGGTAAACTTGAGACTTCTTTCAAAAACATCATACCAACCCCAAGCTTTTGAACGGTAGTGTATGGCTCCCTCCTGATAACTATTTTATAGCTTTGGCCTGTTACTAAAGAAAATATTCAATAACCCAGAAATCATTGCTTCAGATCTGTTACACAGCAGAAGCACTGCCAGTGTGAAAACACAACGCTGGCCTACTGTTGTAGGTACATTTTTGCGATGCAGGAGACGGCATGTGTGAAACAGACCTTAGGCGCATAATTCTAGTGGCTCCAAAGCATTTCCCGCACATATTCTGACAGCTTGTGGTCTTGCATGTCTTTTTCTTGCTTTCTCCATCAGTCTGATCCCTCGTCTAAGGCTCAGCTTCCTTTTGGACTCCTGGAGCTGTGCAGGCGGGTGGATCTGATCTCTCCGTTATACCCCTCTCCCCAATCTCCTCTCAGCTCAGCGCCGACCAGTTCCCTGATCCCCCCCTAATTCACTAATCCACTTCCTCTTACAATTAATGTCTGCAGGATATCGGCTCAGCCGGGCTTTTTCCAGCAGGATGATACTTCTCACATGGCTAAAACAAATTCTCTAGATCTCTTTTTGCTTAGAGAAACAAGGAAGACTGGGAAATTGGATAATTTGAACAAAAAATGGTGTGGAGAAACTCTGTAGAAAGTGGATCGGGACTTCAGGAAAAGAATAAGAATAAGGCCTGTATCCGCCCCCATTTTTTGTCTGCGGTATGTAAGTGGCACATATTCATTTTGGTGCACTGCTGCAAGTAGCATTTTAGTGCTGAACTTATGTGATAACCCAGAAGTAATTTCATTTTCTGTATAGAGCCACAGCTCTGTTATGCAGCAGAAATGCTGTCTGTGTGAAAGCTCAATGCGAGCCTGCTGCTTCATTTATGTTCTGTGGAAGCAAGATTTGTGAAACAGGAGTAAATTGTTTGTGTTGTCAACACTAGGTTTGAGAGAACTGAGAACTGGATTTTATTCAGAACAGAAATATATCAGATCTGAATGATGAAATATACAGCCACCGGTGTAGTCTGTTTCCCAAGTGCATGACTCTTATGAACCTGTTCTTTGTAATGAGTTCTTTGTAATCTTCATCAAAAACTTACAGCACGACCAGTGTAGTTAAATTCCTGAATGAATGACCCTTATGATTGGGTTCTTTTTAGTGAATCGAAACTCTATATTCCGACCATAGTATTCTGAGCAAATGATTTGTATGATTCTTTTTAGAAGAATCATACAAATGTATGATTTCTTTTTAGAAAAATTGCATTTTTTTTTCTTCCAGATATTTGTTTCTTTCTCAAACTGAAATTAAAATAAAATACTATACTAATTATAAAAGCTATTGTTGAGGGACCAGATTCATTAAGAGGAAACTAATCGGGATGTGTTATAGTACATTCTTTGGGCTTCCCATCCCTATAGTCAATGGCATGTTTATGAAGTGTTGAGTATGACTTTAATATTCTGATATTTAATAGTGGCAAATGTCACACACTCAGTCTTAACCGTCAGTTGAGTTCTAATATTACAAACACCCATAATGTCACAGCGAGTCTTATGAACTGCAGATATAGTGGCATGCTCTATCTGCGAGCTGTTCTCTAAATGTTGGTGTTTGTTTTTCCCCTCTCAGAGGATAGTTTTGGCATTACGGAGAACATCCCATCTCCTTCCCAGCACCACCCGATGGGGCGCTTTTTAATGAGATGGCAGAGAGCCACAGACCTGGGCCCTCCCAGCAGATCAGGCACAAGTACAGATGCCCAGGGGAGCGTGGATCAATCTGCTAATCAATCAGACTGGAGCACCCGCTCATAATGAGGATTTATTTAACATGCTGTGCAGTTACATGGCTTCACATGCAGTCATTCATGTTCCACTGACATATCAAACAGAACGACTCTTTATTAATTATTGAACGTTTATAGTATCAAACATGAGTCAGCACAACTGAGCCTGTATTCTGTAAACAAGTGGCTCGCATTACACAAATTTATCGGTTAATAACTGTTAGCGACAAACAAGGAATTTCCAATTATTACTGTGTTCCTCATTAGGCAAATGCTTTGTAAGTTTTGTCCTGAGACTGTAAAGGCTCCTAATGACCATGCTGGTGAGATTCCTTAGAATATTGTTACCATAAACTAAAACTATTAAAATTGTTTTCAGTAATTGAAATAATGCTAGAAAAAAATCTAAATGTTATATGACAATCTTAAACATATTTCAGTTAGTTGGTAAGGCAACATTTCTAATTTTAATAACTACTAAATAAATTAATAAAATAAATAATAATGAAATTATGAAAGCACATGACAAAATGTATAAAACTAAAATGAAAACGTAAACTGAAAATATAAAAAAGAAAGCTAATTTAAAATATTAATATTTATGTAATAGCATATAAATAATACTAAAATAACAATGATTCCTGATGCAAGGACTAAGGGATTAAGGGATGACAATTTCCTGTTTCCTCCAGATCGATTTAGCTGCCATCTCCCCACACTTTGAGCTGTCACTCCTCTTTCAAGAGTCCATCCATCAATCACTTTGTCATATTTCTTACAATAAACAGTGACGAGTCAGGTATGCAAGACGTAAAAAGGCAAACAAGACAGTTTAATCTGTCAGATTTACTTTAGACAATTCAATTCGTCTTGTAAATTTGCTTTTTGTTTATGCAAAAAAATTTGTTCATAAACTGGTTGTGACAACTGATTAGGAACTGCATCTATCTATCTATCTATCTATCTATCTATCTATCTATCTATCTATCTATCTATCTATCTATCTATCTATCTATCTATCTGTCTGTCTGTCTGTCTGTCTGTCTGTCTGTCGTTCTGTCTATCTATCTATCTATCTATCTATCTATCTATCTATCTATCTATCTCTCTCTCTCTCTCTCTCTCTCTCTCTCTATCTGTCTGTCTGTCTCATTCTATTGTTCTAGCTATCATTTTGTCATTCTGTCTATCATTCTATTGTTCCATCCATCCAGTCACATGCATTATTGCAATTAAATGTTATGCATTATTGTTATTATAATAATTGTCATTAATATGCAACAATTATTAATATAGATGATTTCTGCAACAGTGCTCTTTACTCATCTCAAAGTGAATTAATTTGGCCATTTAGTAATATTCATGATTATTAATGATTACTAAAATTTGGTTTTGATGAAGAGAGAATTGAGCCTTACTGAGGGAAATTATATACTGTACACTTTAATTATTACAATTAATCATAATAAGCATAATATGGCATAAAGTAGTTGTGATTAATTGTTACTTTTTGTCAGCCTGTAACTTCTGTTTTATACTGTAGGTTTTAAGAAAATGAAATGAGTCCAGGTGCTCCCTCACCCCCCTCCCCCAGTTGGGACAGTCCATTCCTACTTGAGGGGTCACTCCTCTAACTCTCTCAATCTAATCAATGGCAGACAATGAAGCAGACTCCTCTAGTACGTGACATCACATATTTTGCATTAGCTCTTTATCACGCTTTCACTATGTTCTTCTTGCTCTCTCTATCCACTCATCTGTATCCCAACAACCTCGTTGAGATCCCCAGGTCTAAATGAGCTGCTCTTCTTTGCTTACCTCAGCCCCTATCAATCAGCCTAAACTCGACTCGATATCTAATCAGCTGTGAGGAAATGTCTGCGCTTTAGGCACCGGTGATCCAGAGTGCCACTGGTCCAGAGCCAGAGAGGACTCCGGGGGCCCGGCGTTTGTGTGACGGCGCAAAGGCTCTGTGGCTTAGGCCCTGCTCAGTCAGGACTAATCCCCCCAAAAGCAATTAACACCCCGGTGCAGTGTGGGTAAACAGGGAAGGTGGCTGGGGAGGCATGACTGTCTCTCTGCGCAGTGCTCCAGGTGTGAGAGAGCGTCTCATTCAGCTCTGAGATTGTGTTTGCCCCTTGACTCCGCTCGCTGTGTGGGATTAGTCTGCCAAACCTTGGGAGAAAAAAGAGAGCAGGAGAGAGGGAGAATAGGTGAGTGACAGGTCAGGGGATGATCTTTTAGCCGAGGTCTTTGGTGTGGACCCAGCCTTGTCATCCTCCTTATTAAAGACTCATCTTTCTCCTCATGCACACACCAACCATATTATCTCTCTGTTTCTGTGACCTGTTGCCATGAAGGCCAGTTCTCTGGCAGACCTTCCGATCTGGTTCACATTAGCGTAATGATTTGCATGCCTGAATAGACAAAAAAGTGTGATTCTGCTAATGATCGGCCTGGAAGAGGAGGAGCTTTTTAAATAGAACATTTTTTATACTTTTGAAGATTATTATTATTGTTTGTTTTGTTTTGATCTTTTTTTTTTCATTTTACTTTATTTTATTGTATTTATTTATATATTTTTTAAACAGTTAACATTGTTCATCAAGCATCTTTTTGCATAATTTTTTTTTTTTTAGATTTTTCATTTTTCTTCATTTTTTTAGGAAGTTTTTCAATGTTCATCAAGGTCATTATTTTGTTTAACGTGACAATATTTTTTGTAGATTTTATTTATGGTAACACTTTTGTATAAGGATCAATTCTCACTATTAACTAGTTTCTTATTTGCATGCCTATTAATATTGGCTGTTTATTAATATTTATAAAGCACATATTCTGCATGAAAATATTCTACATTCCTTAATCCTACCCAATACCTAAACTTAACGACTACCTAACTAACTATTAATAAAGCAACAAATTAGTAGTTTATTGAGGCAAAAGTCGAGAATTAGACTGTAAAATAAAGTGTGACCTTTATTTTATTTTAATTAATTTATTTTTATTTAATTTAATTTTATTTTTTTATTATCATTTATTTTCATTTCAAGGCTTCTTGCATCAAAAGCAAGTTATTTTGTTAAACATGACCATTTTTTATAGATTTTTTTCTTTCTTTTTTTTTTTTTTTTTAATGAAAATTTTTATCATAGTCAAAATGTTCATCATAGTCATTATTTTGTATCATTTCATCATTTCAAGAGTAGCTTTAAATGTAGATAGAAATTAATATTTTTATTCAACAAGGATGCATTAAATGGACCAAAAGTAACAGTAAAGACTTTTTACAAAACATTCATATAAATGCTTTCCTTTCTATTCCTCGAAGAATCCAAATATCAGTTTTTCCACAACTGTTTAATAATAAGAAGAAATGTTTCTTGAGCACCAAATCAGCATATGAAAATGATTTTTGAAGAATCATGTGATGCTGAAAATTCAACATTGCCATCACAGAAATAAATAGTTTTTTATAATATATTCAAATATAAAACAATATTAATACGCAATTGTAATAATATTTTACAATATTACTGTTTTCACTGTACTTTTGATCAAATAAATGCCACCTTGGTGATCAGAAGAGGCTTCTTTCAGTAACATTAAACAAAATCTTACCAACCAACAAACAAACTTTTGAGCAGTACTGTATGCCATTTATTCAATGTCTGTCTGTTGTATTTAATATTCATATGGCCAGTGTAGTTGTGCTCTCATGGTAGCTTAAGTCATTAAAAACAGCAGCGCTGTGCATAAATTGTTGACGCACACTGTTAATGCTTCCTCTTTCCATGTCTCAATAACTCCTTCACCAACAGCCTCTTCCATCATTTTAATTTGAAACCGTCTTGTATCTTTTATTGACTGGTGAGATATGATACCAAGTGCACACAAACAAACACACACCCGTCCCTTTACAAATACCATACACTAATACACACAGGAAGACTTACAGTGTTCATGTAAGCAGAGTGGGTTGTAGGAAGGCCTGTGATTGATGCCGCCTCATTTAGAATGCAGAACACCCAACGCTCAGTGAGAGAGAGAGGAGCCGGTGGCAAGGAATGGGATGTGGAAACTGACACTAATTTATCTGCTGGATTGAATCTCATGTATTACAGAAGAGCATGACTGCTCTCTCTGATATCTGTGTACCGTGACAGATACGCGTGGCGAGAGAAATGCGACACGGGGGAGAGGAGAGCGAGTGTGTGTGAGCATTTTGGCATTTATGGTCGAATGCATGCGCAAACACAGTAAACTGTTAGTTTGTTTTCCCAAATAAAAGATGAAAAAATGTTGGAAGCTCCTAAGAAAACTAATTTAAGTGTGCAAAATGTCAAAGCTAAATCCCTCCCATTATAAACAGTGAAGCTGTCTACACTAGAAGCATTCATTGTAGTGGGTGCAATTCAGATTCAAAATACTTCCAGTTCCTTTTCTAGATTTGATGCACAGTGTTGCTACTCCAGACACTTTTGTTTTTTTTGTTTTTTTTTACCTCAAATTGTATTTGTTTAAATAAGGGATGCATAATATAGTGGTACAATATACTTACTTACTTATTTATTTATTTATAATTGTGCATTCACATTCCTACTGTTACATTTAGATGACCATTGCAGCATCTAATTCACTTATAATTAATTAATAATAAATAATTTAATAACTCTGTTAAATGTAATCTTTATCAAATCTTAAAATGTATATCCATTTTTATACTTTACATATTAATGTACTGTAGACATGCCTAAATTACTAAATTTACTTTTAAATCAATTAATTTTATTTATTTATTGTTTACCCAGGATACTTTACAATTTAAACATTGGCCAATTATTGTTTATCAGCTAGAACATCAAGATAATTATTACTTATTTTACTGCAGTGTAATTTTAGTATTATTAACATACTAGTATCACATTTATGAATATTTTAAATTCGTTTTTATTTATATATTTTTCTTTTTAGCTTAAGTATTAGTTATTTTATGTTGTTTTGTCATTTTAGTTTTTTTTTTGTAATTTCAATTTTTTTCATTTTTTTATTTTTTTAATAATAGTCCTTGTTTTAATATTTCTAGGGTTTTTTTTTTTATTTTTTTTTTTTGGTTTGTCATTTTAGTCCTTAAACATTTTAACATTTTAACATTTAACATATTTCAGTTGGTTTCCAAGGTGACGTTTCATTTTATTTAGGGTTTTTTTTTTTTTTTTTTTTGTTTTATTTAAATATATTTCAATTAACACTTTTTTGGTTTTCAATAAAAACACTTATAGGTCTTATTGGCCAGAATTTTAATATCAGTGCATCCCAAAATTAAATAACTTTTAACTATTACATTACAGCCTTCTGATGTTTCCATCCTGTGGTATGCTAGTAATTTGTTGCCTTCACCATATTTACCAATATTTGCATTATTATAATAATACTAATTATAGTAGCAATTCAATTTTAATACCAGTGGATTTGTGTTAATAAAGAAGAACATACATTTGAAGTTACTCAAACGTTTTACCATTTAACTTCAACCTATAAAGCTGAGTGGTCAAAAATGGAGGACGGTCATTTATATAGAGCTGGAAAGTGAAGACAGCCGAACCAGAGACCGCAGACAGAAACCATCCATTCTCCCCTGTAGGGACAGTATTTTCTATCAGCACACAGATATCCGATAGCTCTATAGAGTCAAATGTGGCCCTTGTGCATATACAGTGTCTGATTCACGGCTGTCACACTCCCCTGTGCTGCTCACAGGTCTCCTTACATTGAACTTGGATGATGGGTGAATGAAGCAGTGGGATGCATTAGTCTTTTATGAGTCTGACGCTAATGAATGATAATGGTCTTTTTCTCTGACCATCCAGTCACTAATCACAGTATTACTCTGACAATGTTAAATCTACTCAGCAATTGTGCATATGGACTTTAGTCACCCGTAAAATCTACAGAGACAATATAAAACAGATAGTTCACCCAAAAATGCTCTTTTCATATGAAAGTGAATGGAGACTGGTACTGCAAAGCACCAAAATGGCACAAAAAGCATGGTACGATTTGTGCATACCAATATTTAAGTTAATATTAATGAAAGATATGTATGATATGCTGTAGCACTCTAATTAATCTACTCAAAATGGCCATTTGGTACTAAACCTGTAACATTTGCATCTTATGAAGTGTTTTATTGCTAAACACAGTGTTTTCTCTCATTAGGTCATGTTTTGATGGAGCGAGGTCATATTGGCTTGTTATTCTATGGGCAGATGCCCAAGGCGGTGATCCAGAGATTGTACATTGCAAACATCTCACACATGCACATGGGTGAACTTCAACAGAAACAGCCATGCTCTGCTGCACTGCACCCATGAGAGGGGAATAAAACAAATATAGAAACTCAAAAGAATGAGAGAATAAAACTGGAAGCTGGAAGAGAAGAAAACCTGCTGAGGTCACAGTCAGGTTTTTCATAGCTCTAGAGACTCAAAGGAATAGTTCACCCAAAAATGACAATTCTGTTATCATTTAATCAGCCTCATATCGTTCCAAATTTGTATGACTTGAAACACAAACTAAGATATTCTTAATGAAAGGTGTTTGTACCTTAATTGGAAGTCCAGGTAACCAAAAAAAGGACCTAAAAAGGTTAGAAAGACATTGTAAAACAAACCACGTGAACTGAGCTGTTTAATCCAAATCTTGTGAAGAGATACGATTGTTTGATGATCAGATTTAATTTAAGATTACATCTAAACTATGATTAACACGTCACATATGGTAAACATGGAAGCTCAAATATGTGTGTGCATGAGAACTAATGAGGATTGATCTAGCATGTGAAGCATGCACAAGCTGTGTTTGCCAAATGTGATCATTTAAATGTAAAAAAAAAAAAAAAAAAAAGTCTAAATTAAATGTTTATCATATAAAGCAATCATATCTCACCACAAAATTTGGAATAATTTGGACCTTTTTGGATCTTTTTTCAATGGAGGAACAGAAACCTCTTTTCTGAATTAATTAAAAAATATCTTAATTTGTGTTTCAGAAGTCTTGTGGGTTCGGAATGACAGAGTGAGTAAATGATCAATTTTACATTTTTGGGTGGACTGTTCCTTTAATGGAGATTTCAGTTATGTTTTATTTATGTATGAACTTTTAGATGTTTCTAAAGCAGAAATAAAAATAGACACAAATCAGACACATTGTAAAGGCCCATTTACACCAAGAAGATAACAATAAAGATAACTAGTGTCCACATCAACACACGATAAGCTCCCGCTGCAGTTTTGTGATCTGCCACTTTAAATGCTTGAGCTCTTTAAAGCAGGATATACTCTGATTGGCTGTCAATGTTTTATCAGCTGGAGAGAAAACCATTCTCAGAATGATTCCAATGATGTCATTCCTCTGTGCTGTTATTGTTTTAGTTGTGTTGTGGACTCTGCTATTCTTTTCAGTGTAAATGATTTTTAAAACTATATCTTTATCTTTATAGTTATCGTGGTGCGAATGTGCCTTGAGAGTATAAAGCAATAAAATAAATTTCATACAGAAATCCCTGACTTTTCAAGACTGGTATCTTGAGCACAGATATTGCTGATCTCTAGCTTGAGGCTGGACTATCTGTATCTCCATTTGGTGATCCTAGTTGTGCAGAATTGATACACTTCACCTTTAAGCAAACCTCCGTTTGATCTGTATTTAATCCCATTTCTGTCTAGGAGAAACAATTGAGATATTACAGAGATCTCATTTCCTAGGAGAGTTTCCTATGCAATCATGTTCCTGCGTGACAGTTCGTTTATTAAAGAGAGAAAATAAAGCACGGCTCTTATGGGTCGGGTACGAGTGTGATGTGCATGAGGAGGGATGTTTGTGCCCTATTAAGCTCACCTTTTAGCTGCAGTGCAGCTCTAATGTCTATTAGCTTGGACGCTTGATGGCCTACTGAGTGTCATTAGGAAATCATGGGGCATTTTCACCTCGTTCGTCTCAGAGAGTGCCGTGATAATGCAGTATTCTTCACCCTATTAAATTTCATTCCTTAATTTTATCAGGCAATTCTCTTTGTAACATTTCAGTAGATTTGTTGATGCAGTGGAGAAGTACTGTTATTTTTTCTTCAGTATTTCACAGGAATTTTCATTCCTTGTAATCAGTAGTGCCACCCAGGCATACAAGAGTTTTAGACAGGAACTTAAACCACTCAAATGAGCTTGAACCACACAAACATGCACATCTTCACACATAGTGTGTGTAATTACATTTTCGATTTCTTCAGTGAGATGCGGCATTTATATGTGGTTGTGGACAATCAGTCATCTCTACAGATCCTGTGAGTCATCCATCTCTTTACTTGTAATTCAGAAACTTCTCCAGGCCACTCAAACAAATTTAGTCAACAGATATTAAATATGCACATGTATACGTGTTTTGGACTATAATTCAATATAAATGCACCTGATATTTCAAACGGGTAAATATGCCTTTTTTGTATATCCTACAAAATCCACTGAGTGACAGGCTGAATGGAATTGAATGGAATGGAAGTGAATGACAGTGATCTGAAAATATGAATAACTACAAAAAAAATTCAGGTGTAATGATAAAGTTCTCATATAGGTGGCATGTTAAAATGATTTTACTTATATTTCTTATATTAGGATAGATTATATTAGTAGCTACATTAGTAGCTATTATATATATATATATATATATATATATATATATATATATATATATATATATATATATATATATTATATTAGTAGCTTGCAAAATAGTGACCCCAATAAGACTTTGCAATTGCAATTAGTATGAATGTCTTTGCATTAGCTACATAACAAAAATCAAATGAATTGTCAATTATTTGAAATGGATTTAGCACAGTGTTCTAGAAAATAAAATGTAAAATATTTAAAGAAAATAACTAACCTGATCTCATGACGAAAACATACCTGTGAGAACTTTATCGCAAGACGCAAAATGCGTACCGCCACGTAAGTTTCATGACATATTCGATGTGAAAAGTCCACTAAATGGCACTAAAAGAGTGTTCGTTTATTTTCCCCGGAACAGATGAACGTACATATGGTACGTTTTATGTGACATTGGTTTTGTACATGTCACCGCAGTTCTGACTTGAAATGTCCGTTGAGTGGCGCTATAACTCTAATGCTCCGTGACGTTTTAAAATAACATACTGTACCATCTGCACTACACCTAAATCTACCTGATAGTATGAACAAAAAAATGCCATTTTAGTTTGTTTTTTGGTCTCTCATCTTTCAGCTCTTTCATCGTGAGTCATGTTTTTCATGGGATTCGTACCTAAGGATTCCGCATCCTAAGTTCAATTCCGTGCCGGCTGATCTACCGAGCAAGCTGTCGTCCGGAAAGCGGAACATATGGAGCTGTTAAAAACCTGTAGTGTTCATTTCTTTTGGAAACTGCAGTGATGCTTATTGGTACGTATTTCGCGCCTTGCAAAAAAGTTCCCACAGGTACGTTTTCGTCATGAGATCAGGTAGTAAATAACACTTTTCTAGCTATTTTTTTCACAAGTTTATTTTTTCTTAATCATTTTGAATCTAATACAATCACATTCAAGCATTTTTAAATTATGACTTATGATTAAAATACTTTCTGAGGTCAGTGTAAATGAGAAAAATATTTACTTTTTGAAGTAAATATTTTGTAATTTTTAGTAATCTGATTTCAGACTAGGGGTGTCCCCGACTAAAGATTTTCATAGTCGAATCGGAATTTTCGAATCTTGCCTATAATCGACTGATAGTCAAATCATAAGAGTCAAGTCAGACATTCTACAGTCATAATTACTGACGTTAACACACAGGGAAAATGTGTAATGGACGCCACGCAGATACAAAAATAATGTTCTATGTTTTGATTAAAAGATAGTTAACATTAAACGTCAGTGAATCGCTAAGAATTCACAACATTTTTTTACAATTAGTGCTCTCATTATAACGTTATGTATATGACAGTAGTTATTAATGTTCTGCATTTCTGTTTTGAGCTGTGCGTGCTGAAGATGACCATTTGAATGAAGCATTTGATAGCAGGTTTTTAATCAGTGGGATTTAACTTAACATTTATCTCATACAGAATACGCTTCATTATTTATACAACATAACGTTAATATTACGACTTATAGTCTATATTATAGGCTATCAAAATGCCCCGAATGCACATGAAATTGTCTGCGTGGCTCTGAATGAACTCCTTTTGTGGATGGCAACTAAACTCTAAAAATTCACAGCGTTTTATTATAATAGTGTTCTCATTATAATGTTATGTACAGTGCTCTCCACTAATATTGGCACCCTTGGTAAATATGAGCAAAGGTGGCTGTGAAAATAAATCTGCATTGTTTATCCTTTTGATCTTTCATCCAAAAAATTCACAAAATTCTAACCTATCATTGAAGTAAAACAATTGAAAGTGTGGGGAAAATCTCATTGTGAAATAAATGCTTTCTGTAGTTCATATTGGCCACAATTATTGGCACCCAAGTATTGCAATGTCCTTTTCCCAAGATAGCAGCCCTGAGTTTTCTCCTGTAATGCCTGAAGAGTTTGGACAACACCTGATAAGAGATCAGAGACCATTCCTTCATGCAGAATCTCTCCAGATCCTTCAGATTCACAGCTCCATGTTGGTGCTTTTCCTTTTTAGTTCACCTCACTCATTTTCTATAGGGTTCAGGTCAGAGGACTGGGACAGCCATGGCAAAAGCTTCATTTTGTGCTCAGTGACCCAATTTGTGTTGATTTTGATGTTTGTTTTGGATTATTGTCCTGATGGAAGATCCAACCACAGCCCATTATAAAATTTCTAACAGAGGCAGTCAGATTTAGATTTTTTATCTGTTGATATTTGAGAGAATCCAAGATGCCATGCATCTGAACAAGATGTCCAGGACCTCTGGCAGAAAAACAGGCCAACCACATTAAAGATCCAGCAGTATATTTAACGGTGGGCATGGGGTACTTTTTATCCCTGTTTGTACTAAACCCATCTAGTGGATTTGCTGCCAAAAAGCTCTTTTTTTTTAGTTTAATCTGACCATAGAAGCCAGTGTCATTTGAAGCTCCAGTCGTGTCTGACAACTGAATATGCTGGATTTTGTTTTTGGATGAGCGAGGAGAATTTTTCTTGAAACCCTCCTGAACAATATGTGGTGATGTAGAGGCTGTTTGATATATAATTTTAGGCTTTCTGACTCCAAGAGTCAACTAATCTCTGCAATTCTCCAGCTGTGATCCTTGGAAAGTCTTTGGCCACTCAAACTCTCCTCCTCGCCGTGCATTAGGACGATATAGAAACACATCCTCTTCCAGGCAGATTTGTAACGTCTTTAGTTGATTGGAACCTCTTAATTATTGCCCTGATGGTGGAAATGTGGATTTTCAATGCTTTAGCTTTTGTCTTACAGCAACTTTCTATTTTGTGTAGCTCAACAATCTTGTTCTGCACATCAGAACTTTATTGTTTGGTTTTACTTCTTGTGATGGATGATTAAGGGAATTTGGCCTTTGTTTTCTTTATATTTATAATCCTTTGTAACAGGAAGTCATAGCTGGACAATTTCATGCTCCTAGTCTCCCTGGTGTGCTAAAAAAAATGTAAATAAGAATGGGAATATACTTCAGAGATATTTTACTCATAAGAATTTCCAGGGGTGCCAATAATTGTGGCCAACATGCATTGGAGAAAAACATTTATTTTATCATGAGATTTTCTCCCCACTTTCAATTGTTTTACTTCAATGATAGGTTAGAATTTTGTGAATTTTTTTAATGAAAGATCAAAAGGAAAAATAATTTATTTCACAATAAATTTATTATTTATTTTCACAGCCACCTTTGCTCAGATTTACCAAGGGTGCCAATATTAGTGGAGGGCACTGTATATGACACTCCCAGTCATAGTTATTAATATTCTGCATTGTTGCAGATAATCGCCGTAGTGATTGCAATGCATCTTATACGAGATAAATAATATATACACGATATAAACCGGCTGAAATGTTTTGAAATCACTTGTACCCTACCTGATCAAAAAAATCCAGTCGTTCACTTTGCCTGTGTCAGTTTGAGTCTTGTTAAAGATTTAAATCCCCACCACCAAGATGCTCCTCTGTTGGTCATGGATTATGGAAAGTGAAACTTAAATCTATAGGGGTGGTTGGATTTATTCACGCACGTTAAAATATTTATTTAAAGCTTCTTTCTTTTCAGATTCTTATTTAGAGCATTATCTTAATAGGCTGTATATTAACTTTGGGAGAAAACCGGTATGTGAAATCAGACATTTGAGCACCCCCATATAGCCAAAATTGCATGATCATAACACCCCGCGAATATTCGACTGTGAGACTGGTAGTCAAATCGGGCTCCTCCTATCGAAGCATCGAATCTTCGACTATTCGGGGTCACCCCTATTTCAGACACAGCTTTAACTTTCAGCAAATGCTCCACTACAGACCCCCTCAGATAAGGTTAAGATTAAAAATATATCTGTTGTATAATATAGAAATATTTTATATCAAAACAGTCAAAAGTCATACTAAAATATGTGAGTAAACAAGAAGGTGATGTGAAATGGCTCACATATGGTTTCACTTGTCTCTTGTCTCATGACTATTATTAATTAGCATTTGTTTATTATTAGAGAAGGTTTCATAACATCAGTATGACCTTACAGCAACCTACGACAATTAATATTCATAAGATAAGCTATCACCTTTGTTATGACATTACACACAGTGCGTCATAGTTTCCTTTCATATATATATATATATATATATATATTGTGCCAGTTCCATCGCAGTTAAATCAGAATATGCATCCTTTGCGCTTTATTTATTTGTTTTATAATCAGGGTTAAAATTCATAGCAAGCCAATTAGCCATGAATCCAACATGCAAGAATTAGCTTTGAGATTTGCAAATATTTTCTGGTGTTAACTTCCATACAGCCAGCCACAAATGCTTTCTCTGTGTGTGTGTGTGTGTGTACTGGAAGATGGGATCCTCGTTGCTTAAGCACATCTCCTCATATGCAGTCACAGAGCAGGACGCTGTACTAGGCCTGGGTTTTGCATATATTTGTGATTTGAGGATACAGCGACAGAACTCCAAGATAAGAGAAAATGAAAGAGAGAGTGTGACACATGCAGAGAGATAGAGCGCTAGTTAAAGTAGTACAGAGATCCTGGTCGCCTGCCAATCACTCTTCCCTGCTTTCCTCTCTTTCCTTCTCTGTGGTTGTTTCTCCATGGGAGAGTGAGCAGGTGTGTGAGAGGTGGGTGTCGGGGCTTCTTGCTGCTCCTGTCAGCTGTGAGGAGGGTTTTCCTGCTCAACAGCACCTCGTTCCTGTTGCTCAGCATCTGATTGGGATGCACATGCTTTTTCAAAAATGATGTAAACTTTACGAAACCCCAAGTAGATTTGATTTTATTTGACCCTTTTTTTGTTGAAAAAAAAAAAAAAATGATACACCATACAATTGTACCATACATTAAAACATACAAAAAAACAAAGTCAGGATAACACAATAAAGCCCTGGGGCTTATTTCCATTGTGGTCCCATAGGGAAAAGGGAAGGGAACAAAACAAAAACAAGAAAAGCAGATCAAACATCAATCATCACATCCATATATATATATATATATATATATTAGTGGTGTCAAAATTAGCGCGTTAACGCATGCGATTAATTTTTTCTGATTAATGCGTTAAAAATATTTAACGCAATTAACGCAGGGGGCAATAGCTGGCCACCCGTGACTGCAACTGCTGCCTCTGTCTCTTTTTTCTTGAAAATGATTGCGTTTATTTAGATGCAGAACGTCTTTATGACCACATCAAACGGGAGACGTTTCAAACACGCCCTGTAACGTCGCCTCCGCGCCAGGCGTGAGTCAAACGAGCGCGGAAAAGATACTGTGCTGTAGCCTGTTTCATATCAAACAGCGAAAAAGAAACTACATGCATGCAATGTCCTAGTTATGCCGTCAGTTAAGGCATGAAGTTACCAAAATGGCGATTAAAGCTGCCTTAAAACTGCATGCATGCAATATGTTATATATGCGTCACATTTAAGAACATGTCTCTGAAATGATTTTAAAAACTGTCCTAAGGCACCCCAGCACTGTCTCCCTCATCTAAAACACCCGATTCAACTCGTCCGCTCATTAGTAGAGAATTTAAGACCTGAAGTGGGTCAGAAAAGGTAAAGAGAGTTGTGAGAAAATAAGACGCATGTCATATCCACGTCACGTTCAGCAGCAGCAGCTTTTAAAGCTATAGCAGGCAAATAAGCTAATAACCAGCTGCTGTCTATTAATGTCTATTAATCCAAGAACCAAAGAAAAAAAGAGAAAATCAATAACTTTTATAGCTTTAAGGGGTTCATCTATTTAATTTAGAATTTAGTGTTTGGTAAGTATTCATTTTCTGTATATTTCTGCTGAAGGGCACAAGTAGCTAAATATGTAATTTTATTATAACATTTTATTATAATGTGATGATTGTTTTAAGTTCACTTATATTTATTAGTTAAGTTTAATAAATTATAATAAAATTTATAATAAAATTATAATAAATTTATAGATCTAAATTATACTGTAATGCTGACTGGCTACAGTCAATGATTAAATATTCAGGGGAAAAAAACTTTTATAGAGACATCAGTAGTACTGATATCAGTGATGCTGGCCTTCAATCATAAAAAAGATGCCATTAAAGAAGTATAAAAAATATTTTAATATTTTAGTACATTGTACATTTGAAGATTGAATGTGAAATTCCAATATAAAAGTATATTTAAACTTTAATGTTAGGTGGAATTAATCGCGATTAATTTTAGAAAAATGTGCGATTAATTAGTTAATTTTTTTAATCGATTGACAGCACTAATATATATATATATATATATATATATATATATATATATATATTGTGACGAGTCGACTGCCTCCCCCCTTTCATATCATCACCACCCCGTCCCTTATTCGCCGCCCTTCACCAGGCTCCCGACGGGAGTGGGTGTGTGTGAGAGGAGGGGCGCTGAAAATAGTCAGGTCTGGCGGCGTGTGATGAGGCGCACCTGAAGTGAATGGAGCCTCATCACCGCCGCTGTTTAAATGCCGAGCCCGCCTCTCCTCGGGAGACCGGTCTCTTCCCCGTGCATGCACGCTGGTGTCCTCGTGGGTCCAGGAAGGGAGCGTTGAGGGAAAGCGCGCCGCCGATGTCGCGAGCTGCCGGACCCGCGGTCTGGATGAGTACCGCACCCGCGAGACGGCTGACGGGCCAGGATGCCGGGCCGTATAACCCCAGGAAGCGCCGCGGGCCGAAGGAGGACGAAGCCGCTAAACGAAGCCGCCGCCCCTCGCGCCCCGGACCCGAGAG
Source organism: Tor tambroides (assembly GCA_021397915.2). NCBI lineage: Eukaryota > Metazoa > Chordata > Actinopteri > Cypriniformes > Cyprinidae > Tor > Tor tambroides. The sequence continues at coordinate 78,010 of JAFVLL020017914.1, read as the reverse complement.
GGGAGCGCGTGCGGCCGCCGGACTCTGCCCCTTACCTGGACCCTTCCTTCTCCAACACTGCCCCTCCTTGACTAACCCCGCAGCACGACGAAAACACCAGATCCCCTGTTTATTTTGGACACTTTTTCCCCTTTGGACACTATTTTTGATATTTCTATTTAATAAAAGCCTCTCCGAGGCCTGACGCCACACCCACTGTGTCTGTCGTTTGCTCCTCCCGCCACACTATATCTATCAAAACAGAACAATAAAAAACATTATCATACTAAAATTGGCATCTAAGCCATTTTTTCAATGCCTTCTTAAAACCTCCTAAACTTCTAATCATCTTTAAATTTCCTGGCAACCTGTTCCACAAGCTTGTTGCTACATACATAGCACTTTACCTAAATTACTCTAACTCTAGGTGCACAAAATCAGTAAGGCTTCCCCTTGTGGAGTAGCTGTGAACATCTCTCACTCTATTAAAATAATTAATCAAATATTTAGGGACAACCCCATACACAATCCTATGTACCATGCACAGGTGAATCTGAGAGACTCGATCTTCTACTTTTAACCACCCAATAGTCTCAAAATGAGAAGTATCAAGATGAGATCTCATGGGGAGGTTCAAAATAAGCCTTATAGCCCCATTTTGAGCAGTCTGAAGCCTATGTTTCAGGTGCTTCAAGACACCATTATACCAAGAGCAACATGCATAGTCAAAATATGGTTGAATTAAAGCATTTGCCAGAGTTAACATCGCTTTCTTGTCCAGAAACCTTGAGATTCTGGCCAAGAAACGTACTCTTTGATTTACCTTGGTAATAACCTTTTGCGCTTGGCCCACTCCCGACAAGTGGCAATCCAACAAACAACCAAGGTAACTAACTGATTCCTTTACATTAATCTCATTATCTCCAACTAAAACCTTAAAACCAGGAGATCTTTTCAATCTTATTTTTGACCCAAACAGTATGGCTTCCGTTTTCCCTAAGTGAAGTGATTATTGTCTAACATCCTCCTACTGACATTCGATAATTCTACACTAAGGGTTCTTTCAACTATGTTCTTATCTTTATGTGAAACCAATAATGCTGAATCATCTGCATATAAAAAAAGTTCACATGAACATACAGACTTAAGGTCATTTATATATATAAGGGGAAAAAAGTGGACCCAAGACACTCCCTTGAGGAACCCCACATTCTATACATTGTGGTTGAGACATTGTACCTCCAATATCCACCACCTGCTTCCTATCCTTCAGATAAGAACTCACCCATCTGACAGCTAAGTCATTAAAACCAATGGCTTTTAATTTGCATACCAAAATACCATGGTCAACTGTATCAAAGGCCTTCTGTAAGTCTAACATGACCATACCACAAAAATTACCTTTATCTACCTCCCTCCTAATATGGTCAGTTAGATACAGTACACAGGTGTCAGTAGAATGAGATTTACGAAAGCCAGACTGGAACTCATATAATAGATTGCGTGATGCTAAATATTTGTCAATCTGTTCAAAGATAATCTTTTCAATTATCTTTGACAGACTACACAGAATAGAAACAGGTCTATAATTTCCATATTCTAATTTACTCCCTTTCTTATATAAAGGAATTACTCTGGCAAATTTAAAATCATTAGGGCAATGTCCTTGCTCAATAGACATGTTTATAATATGGGTAATACATGGGGTAATAACCTCAGCAGCATCTCTTAAAAATCTGGCTGGAATATTGTCAAGGCCAGTGACTTTAGAGCTATTTAAATTTTTAAGCTTCTCAAGTACAACTGCCTCTGACACCTTTTCAAAAGAAAAGCCATTTACTTTGACCTCTTGCTGAGAATAAAAGTCAACAAAATGGCTTTCACCATACTGCCCTGACGGGTCAGGTAGTTTTTCCACCAGTTTACTAGCAACTGATGAGAAATAGTTGTTAAAACTATCTGCCACTGTCACCTTTTCTGCTGTGACATTATTCCCCAAATCAAGTGTTATGTTACTAGTTTTTGTTTTCACCCTGCTACTATAGCCTAGCTGCTTAAGGGACTTCCATAACTTACTTGAATCATTTCTATATTCCACAATTTTCTCATTAAAATAAACCTTCTTAGCATTAACCACTAATCTATTCACTTCATTTCTCACCTTCTTATACTCTGCCCAACTCTGATCATCCTTATTTCTCCTAAATATACCATACTTCTTATTTCTCAACCTAATAGCCTCGAGAATATCATCATTTATCCAAGGTTCTGTCCTCTGTTTAACTCTTACTACCTTAAATGGTGCTAAATTATCTACAGCTTCTAAAAACATACATTTAAACATAAAACATGCTTTATCAACATCATTACATTGCAACACAGCAGACCAGTTTTTTAAATTCAAGCAGTCATCAAATACTTCTTTGCTATACCTTTTTAGTGACCTAATTCTTATGGAACTATGACAATTGAGCACTGCTTTCTTTATCTTTCGAGTACAGAAAACAATAGAATGATCGCTCAATCCGTAATTCCTTACCCCACTATCTGCTATCCTAGACTTTTCTGACACTAGAACAAGGTCAATAATAGTTTGAGTGGAGGAACTGACATGTGTTGGTTCTTTGATCAGCTGATGTAAACTAAATGAGCGACAGAAATTCATTAACGCCTTATAGCCAGAAAGGTCCGTCTTTCGAATATCAGTATTAAAATCACCCATCATGATAACTTCCGAATTGACAAAGTCCGTACACTTTGAGCACGCTTCTTCCAGAATTTCATAAAACATTGTCTGGTCAGGTGGTCTATAGCATGCTCCAACTAAAATAGGCTTGCTCTTCGGCAGCAAAATGTTCAACCAGACCGCTTCAAGTTGGTCATTATTCAAGTCCATTCTCTGATTAAAACCAATGTCCGATCTCACATAAACACATACACCTCCACCTTTTCTGTTTCGGTCTCTCCAATTAAAAAATAATTCTCTATTTCAATTTCGGCTTTCTTAATGGAGTCATCCAGCCATGTCTTGGTAAAACAAAATAGTCCCACCTTATTGCTGTTACTAAGGAGACATATCTCGGTGATTTTTGGGAGAAGGCTTCTGATGTTAAGATGAAGCAAGTGAAGTCCCCTCGTCGAAAGGAATAACTCCACAGTTGGCTTAACCTTACAGGTATCCTCCAAAACCGCACAGGATGACTGAACTGAACGGAACTGTGGGTCTGGATTTCTAGATTGCTTACACTCATCAAGGGATACCATTATGTTTCCCAAGCCCAGCTCCGTTCTCTCAATGACTCCATGCACTCCTCCACCCAAGTCGGCTGCACTCATGGACAAATGCTTGCTCCCATCACTGCATCGACTGGAAGGCCAACATAACCGTCACACCCATCGCAATTTCCTCCATATTCCTAGGTCCAAAGTCGGGCATCAGACCGGGACATTGGTGTATGTCCCCAGATAATAGTAGGCACATACAGATGATTAAATCACCGCCATTAATTTGCCGCTTAACTCCAGCCTTTGATTTACACCATGCCATTTTTAGGGCCATTTACTAAGACACTTCTTATAATTATGTAAACTAAACACATCACAAGCACACCAAACTTGCCAGCGGCCATCTTGGAAAGTATTATTTACACTACCGTACAGTTAAAGGAATAGTGCAATCTAAAATTCATTATTATTCATTCAGTCATTATTTACTCATGTTTTTCAAAACCTGACTGACTTTCTTCCCTGGGACACAAAAGAAGATATTTTGAAGAATGGTCTGACTTTTTTTGTCTAAACAGTGCAAGTTAGATGTGTACTAAACAACATTAGACCCCCATTTTTTGTATTCAGCAGTATAAAGAAAGGCATTTTGTTTCTCCTGCATTCTCTGTGATGACACTTACATTATGTGGAATATTCCTCGCATTATATCAATATGAATATGAAAACTTAAGGAACAAAATCACAACAGCTTTCTGTTTTCAGTTTTGTGTCTCTTATCTTGAGATTGATCTGATTATGGCCCTCGGTGTCCCAGGGGAGGGGTGAGCGTGATTAGGGTTTGGGACAATCCGCTCTGCGTCTTGTAAATTAGATTTGCAAGCCACTTACTGGCTGAATGCAACACATTCTGCGTGTGACCTCTAAATGAAAGATTTTTAATTGCTGCACAAAGGGTCACTTTTTAGAAGCAGCAGAAAGGAGGGGAAAGGTAAAAGAAGGAAAAAATTGTGTCAGAATGCAATATTCTCATTTGATTCTGAACACAGAGCATGGCTGAGCTGCGGGTATCAGGAAGGAGACAGTTTGATGCAGTGTGACAGAGATCAGGCTGTGTTTAATGATTTCCTCTCTTCACTCTGCAGATCTCATTGTGTTTGGTCCGTCACGCGCTTGCACCGTTAATAACGGCGCTGGATGCATCTTTACACTGATTGTGTTTGCTGCGTGTTTGGCTGTTCTTTTCCACTGAGAGCCACAGGGACAAGGACAAACTTGTGATTTTATCTGAAACAAAGTTTAGATGAAGGAATCTTTAGTATCCGTGTGCTTAGTTCTTTCTTTTCGAAATTATGTAGATACGGTGAGCTGCCAAATGCTATACTGAAAGGTTTTGTATAATGCATCTACAGCTCTGTCCCATAACCTACAGTACACTGCTGCCAGTTCACCCAAAAATGAAATATTTTTATTCATCTTTCTTAAAATTTTTCTTCTTCCTGTACATACTGCCTATGTAGGAAACTCACTAGATTTTTTTTTAACCAAGCAACTATGTATACAATAACAACATGATTTAGAATGCTAATAAGTCTGATTCTGTGTAAAAATTCAGTAAAGCTCTTATGTTAATGACAGAGATTTCATGGAATTTTATACATCCCATCAGTGAGATTAATGTAAAGTGGTATCCTCAATCTAAATGGTGAATATATCATCCACTGTTATTAGTGCATATGGAGAGGAATATAATGATCTCATTAGTATTCTTAGGTGTTTTGTATGGAAAGTGTATTTCAATGTACAATATCAATATCAACATATGGAAAGCTTTTAACAACATTAACCCTTTTATTTATGTGGAAATTTTCTTTTTAGGGATTTCCAGTTCTAACTATTTTTAGAAAGGCATCAGGTTTATTGTACTGTACTATTATAATATGGTAGGTTTATGTTTTGAATTTCAATTTTAGTTCTAAAAATAGTTTCACAAATTACTCAGTCTACTGACACTTCCATCTGCTTCTTGATTAATTTGGTGGATGTTTTTCACAGAATACATTTTATTCAGTCAGGCAATCCAACATTTTTTGAACACAAAGTAATTATTTTATCTGTTATGAGTGTATTGAGTTTTTATGTTTTAATCCATATTTACTATTTCAGTTTAGTCATTAGCAGACACATTTTCACATTTTCATTGTTTGTCTTTTAGTAGTTTCAGTCAATCAAAAGAAATTGCTTCGTAAGGATTTCTACATTTCAAATTAAAGATGTAAACACATTTACATTTTAAAAGCTCTGCTTACGTATAATATAATACATATCAGAGCCTTGCCTGTAAAAATTGTATGTCCACTTTCCATACTTTGAATAATGATGAGATGAGTTTGAGAAGAGAGGAATAAGGAGGAGTTGAGAAGCAAAGCATTTAATTGACAGTGTCAGGAAACTGAGTGATAGATTGCCTGATTACTGCCCTGGCACGGCTGGTCTCACAGATGGTACATTAACAGCTGCCCTGTGCCCAAACACCATCCCGTCCCTTCATTCCTCCAATCTGCATTCATCCTCTCTCATCACCCCTACCTGTCAGTTTCTGTCTCGCTTCAGTCCTTTACATCCTCTTGATTTAGTCTCCTCAGAGTTAAGAGAAATGGATTTTTTTTATACAAGGCTTTCCTTTGCTTGAGTCAGATTGAGTCATACTGTACAGTGCAGTGTACATGTTAGGATGCAATAAAAACCTAATAGCAATGCTAATGAATAATGTATGTCATACAGTATGTTCTAATTAGTGGTACTTGCTAAGCTCATTTGAACAAACACTACCTCTTAGTAATAAACTTCGACACATAACCTAACTGGTACCGTTTATGTCAGGTGTGTGTGTGTGTTTACACAGTTTGGACAGGTGCGCTCCCTGTTGCACTGCGCAGGGATTACACAGTGGTGAGAACCAGTGCCAAACTCCAGCAGCGAGAACACACTGCCTGAGCTGTGGGACCTTAATATCATATCATTAATAATATTGGTTTTTATCCACACACACACACACACACACAGACACACACACACACACACACACACATACATTTGTTTTTTCCACTGCCGGTCCCTTATACTGAACTTAGAGAACAGGTAGTCAGTTGTTATACACAGTTAAACTGTGACGGCTATTTTTATGCTCTATGTGGATATGAATACTATATGCATTTATGCCCTTGGGCTCAAGCATTAACTATTCCAGCAGTGTGATTTGTACGTACAGTACTGTTTCTGAAGAATCTTGTGGCACTGAAGACTATTGATAATTCAGTTTTGCATCACAGGAATAAATTACATTTTAAAATATATTAAGATAGAAATGTTATTTTAAATTGTAATAATATTTCACAATAGTATTATTTTTACTGTATTTTTGATCAAATATATGCAGGCTTGATGAGCATAAGAAACTTTGTTCAGAAAACATTTTTAAAAATCATACTGACCCCAAACTTGTGTTCATATTTTTAATACATTTATGAACATAAATAATTTACTGATCCTAGTCACAAAAACTATGGATTAAGCATAAGCATCTGTGTTGGTCTAATGACTTCTGTGCACTAATGAACCTCCAAAGCACAAGATTGCAAACCTGAGATGATTAAATGTTCAGTATGAAAATGTACTGTATACAAATGATAGCAGTGTGTTCCTTTCTTTCCTCCATGCCCTTTTCAAATACCACGGAAGATTAAGGCAGACAGTAGAGACCTGAAGCAAATGTCTCTGTGAAAAGCATGTCCTTTTTTGCACATAATGTGATGCTGTGCATTTACATTGCATAACATTTATGCATTTGGCAGATGCTTTTATTCAAAGTGATTTATAGTGCATTCAGGGTACACATTTTATCAGTTTAAACATTCTCTGAGAATCAAACCCTTGACCTTAGTGTTGCTAGTGCAATGCTCTGTTGTTTGAGTTTTAAAGAAGCAGGCTGTCTCTGATCAGTGCTGTTGTTTTTACTCATTTTAAGAGTGTAGATTAAAGCAATAACCCTCAAGAAGCTGTGGTTTACAGTGAATTTAGAACAATTGAAGGTCGTTGTTAGGCACAACGCAGAGCTGTTCTAAATTCACTGTAAACCATTGCTTTTATAAAGCAGTTAGCATGCACTTAGCCCACCCATTAAGTCAAAATTCACAATGAAATCTGACATTTCAAAACAATTTGTTTGGAGCAGTAATACTGATGTAATGAAATCACAGGTGTATGATTACAATGGCTTCGAATGCAGCTCAACCAGTCATAATCGGACCAGAACTATGCATTTTTTTAAATGAAAGTTTTATATTGTAATCAGTCCTGCTTAGGATTGTTTGTTTATATATTAGTAAACTTAGTTAAACCTGCTAAAAAAAAATTTTCTCAGCAAGCACTGGAGCAAAAATAATTAACAAGTTTACTATTTTTATTTCAACCATTATTATTACTACAGATGAAGCCAAGTTGTTTTGTGATGCCTGGAGTTCATTTTCTACTTTGAATGATTCATGTGTTCAAAAATTGTCTATTGATTTTCACCATTGTTGTGTTTTGTGCACCAACTCTTGAGGTTTGTGTGCGAGACTGGGTCTCTTGTTTCCTCAAAAATGAGAACAAATCATTGGGCTGTCTGAAATGTCTCAGCATTCATATATTGTTCATTTAAATGTTGTTAGGTTATTTTAATTTCAGATTTGCATGTATGTACATGTCTGAATTTTCAACACTCCAGTCTTCAGTGTCACATGATTCTTTAGAAATCATAATATGCTGTTTTGGTGCTCAATAAACATTTCTTATTATTAACAGTGTTGGAAACAGTTGTGCTGCTTTGTATTTTTGGAGAAACAGTGATATATTTTTGGGGGTTTCTGAATCTGTTATTTGTTTGAAATTTTGATTTAATTAATTTGAGCATTACGAATGTCTTTACTGTCACTTACGATCGTTCTATTGCGTCTTTGCTGAATTAATATATAATTTGACGTTCGTAGTGCAGCGAACTGTACGATGTGTGGAAATCACCGGCCTCGTTCTTCCAATTCCCATCAGTCATATTTAGTAAATTGTGGAAGCAATTTCTCACATTCATCTCACGGTTCCATTTCTCTCAAGCCTTTTTGCATAATTGCCTGATTTCCTCTCACGTCGGTGATGACAATTTCCTTTTCTTCTCATCCTCCTCTCTGTAAACAGTTCCTTTTATTGCTGCCATTTGCAGGAGCCGCGGGAGGCTCGTCTTAGTGGACTCGCTCTGTCTTCTCCTCAACTTGGATGGTTGATGGACCATCTGCTGTGAGGAATTTCGAGCCGTCCCGAAGTGGATAGGCCCAGCGCGTGACGCCTCGCTGTGTAACCGTTCTTCCTCTCTTCTACCATTGTGCACCTTCTGATTCGGCCCACACACTCCCACTCACCCCCTGGCTTGCTTTCCTCTCTTTTTCTCCTCCCTTCATCTTTTATGATGGAATTAGAAAGGGTTAAGAGCAAAAGCGGCTGGTGGACCTTGCAGCAGACAGGTTGTCGTGCCATGCCTCTCAGCATAAAGTGTCAAACGCGGCCACCTGCGCAGCTCCAGGCGCTGTCTGAGGAAACAAATCGCACACACCGCAGTCGTTTCTCAAATGTTCAACCTTTCTTTCACCCGCTTTCTTTGTGTTTCCATCTCTCAGCTCTGATCTTTCTACTAATCTCACCCCTTCTTACTCAAATACGCGTGTACACGCTTGCCTCCCACTTATCCGGTGAATAACTCTGCATTTGTCTGCTGTGGGTGAAGATGAGGCCATTGGTTGGGGTATGAGAGCAGTCAGCCCAAGGCTTGGTGTTTTTGTGAAGACTTCCTCCTCAGAGCAGCTGCTCAGTCTGTGTCCATCTTAACCTTGACCTTAAGCATTTAACGGGTTGTCAAGAGGCTGTCAGGATGTTTCTATATTTGATCTGTGACTAGCTTTTACGGCCCTGTGCATGAAACAAATATCATTATTGCTATGTGTGTGTGTTTTTCTCAACATGTCTTAACAGGATGAGATACGGTGAGTTTTATGTTGTGCAGCAGTCGGTTAGAACATGCAACTTTGTATGTAGACAGGATTTTGGAGCTATTAGTTTTTATAGCTATAGATCATTTACAGGTCACAAACTGAGCTTTGTCTATTCCAATACAGAGATAAATTTTGGTGACTTTTGCAATACTAAACAGAAGAGAAAAGTTGGTTGGGATATAAAAGTTTGGAAACACCAACAATTTGAGGTTTTGAGTTTTTTTTTTTTTTTTTTTTTTTAAGTCCAAGGCTGCATTTATTTAAACAAAAATACAATAAAAACAGTAATACTGTGAAATATTATTACAATTTAAAAGAACTATTTTCGATTTAAGATATTTTAAAACGTCATTTATGCATTTGATGAATTTTAAGCAGCTATTACTTGAAAACGGTGCTTAATATTTTTGTGGAAAATACATCTCCTATCGAAAAACGTTCAATTGGCATATTTTGGTTACTTCCCTAGATGAATGACTTATGATTGTGAACACACGAACTAACTTTAAACATTAACGTTACTGAACATTTCTGAAATGTTGTCTGAAAACACTGCTAAAACATATTGTATACTGTATGTGTAAAGGGTAAGGCTTTTTGTGTTCACTTACTAAGCCTTTATTAAGGGAATCAGACTCCCTTTTAATTAAACCTTGAAATTAAATGTGACCAACAAAAATGTTGTTTTGCATTTTTAGTCTTGCCTGATTAAAGCAACAACTCAGCTTTACGCTGATATACTTGTCATTTTATCATGTTGTTATGGAGTGTCAGAATGAAGATTTAAAGATATTTCAGTCTTTTTATTTTATAGAATAAGATCCATGTGCGAAGGCTCTCAAACTTCAAGAAGAATATTTTAAAGATACAGTGCCCTCCAAAAGTATTGGAACAGTAAAGACAAAATTGCTCTGTTGGCTGTGGAGTCAAGACATTTACAGATATGATTAAAAGATGAATATGAGATAAAACTACAGAATGTCACATTTTATTATTGGGTGATTCAACACATAGATGTTTTACCAGCTAAGAAGTTCAGCACTTTTAGGGTTTCATCCCCCTATCTGATGTGAGCATAAGTATTGGAACAGTTGCCTCACAGGCCTTTCTAAGTGATCAGCTGTGTCCTGTTGCATTAATTCTTCAGATATTAAAAGCAGGGAATGTGTCGTATCAGTTATATCCATTACTTCTGCATTCTGAATCTTGCATTCGATGATGACACACACAAACCAGGATGAAGACGAGGGATCTGACTTTGAGAGAAAAGCAAGCAATTTGGATGCTAAAAGAAAAGAGGAAGTCAGTTAGAGCTCTAGCAAAAACAAAGGGCATGGTGAAATCAAGAGTTTGAAAACCGCCAGCGACACCACCAAACAACAACAACCTGATCGGCTGAGAAAACAACAGTAGTTGATGACAGACAAATCATAAAAGCTGTGAAAATAAATCCTAAAAGACATGTATCACCAACAACTTCCAGAAAGCTGGGGTGATGCTCTGACAATCTACTGTCCTCAGGAGACTTTGACACAGAACTGCAATGATCCCAAGCATACAGCCTCATCTGTAAAGCATGGTGGAGGTGGTGTCATGGCATGGGCATGCATGGCTGTCTCTGGAACAGGCCCTCTCAACTTTACTGATGACTCAATGTGTGATGACAGTAGCAGAATGAATTTGGAAGGGAACAAAACTCTCTTGCCTACAAATATTCAAGAAAATGCCACCAGATTCATTGGGAAGTGCTTCATATTGCATCAGGACAATGACCCAAAACACCCTGCCAGTTCAGTCAAAGAATTTATAAGGGCAAAGAAATGGAAAGTCTTAGATTGCCCAAGTCAATCTCCAGATTTAAATCCAAATGAACATGAATTTCACCAGCTGAAGAGGAGAGTAAAGGCAGAAACTCCCCAAAACAAGCAACAATTGGAATTGGCTGCATTAAAGGCTGGGAAAAGTATTTCAAAGGATGAGACCAAGAGTCTGGTGATGTCTATGGGTCACAGACTCACTGCTGTGATTGTGCGCAAGGGATCTGCAACTAAATAATAGCTTTTAATCTTTTATATCTGCCTTATGTTCAACTGTCCCAATACTTATGCTCACATCAATGAGTGGGATGAACTCTAAAAGTGCTGTTCTTTTTATTTGGTAAAACATGTATGTGTTGAAACAGCTAATAATAAAATGTGACATTCTGTAGTTTTGTCTCATATTCATCTTTTAATCATATTTGCAAATGTCTTGACTCCACAGCCAACAGAGCAATTTTGTCTTTACTGTTCCAATACTTATGGAGGGCACTGTGTAAAGTAAATGTTTCTTTTTATCTCTCTCTGTAAATCTTTAAGGAAAGATTTGTTGCTTGAAAGATAGAGTTAGTATGCTTTCCTCCTTTCACTTCTTTTCCTTGTCATCATTGTCATTCTATCTTCATCAAAGAGAATGGAAGATGTTTCTTCTTTATTGAGGAGCTGTATATTTTTATTTTTTTATTTTATTGTGAAGTTGTGAAGAAATAATTCACCAAAACCTGAATGATTTACTGAGTGACACAAATGGTGAAAATCTATATCATGCTGTACAAGTGAATGGTGACCATGGCTGTCAAGCAACATTTTCACTTAATAAATGTATCATTTAGTCAAACAAAACTATGGTATGGCTTCAGAAGACTTGGAATAAGGTGTATAGGTCATGCAAATTACTTTAATGATGCTTTTATGGTGCCTTTTTAAATAAGTGACAGCACCTACAGTACTCTTATTGTATATGGAAGAGAGCAGAGGGAATAATCTACAAAACATCTCCTTTTGTTGTCCCAAAGTGAGAGTGAATAAATGCTGACAAAATGTTCACTTTTCAGTAAACTTTTCCTTTTTAATTTCCTCACATTTAATGTTCCATGGTATAGAATCTTTTGAGGCTGTTTTATTTTGTGTCATGTGAGACTGTTCATCCAGAAATGGAAATGCATGAGGCAGGTAGAATGATTTGCGCCTGTACTTGACACTGCTGGAGGATCAGGCATCTGTGCCAGCAGTATTGTCTGTAGGTTTGCCAATCAATGAAAGGATTTGGGTTGCACTGCCAAAAAGCAAAAGGAAAAAAAAAAAAGCATTGCCGCCAGGTCCTACCATTCGAAAACAGACATATTCTCCACAAAGGCATCTCGACTCAAACATCCTTGCCAGAAACACAGAAGTCAGTCTATAATGTAGCCTTTGTGCAGGAAACAAACAAAATGGGCCCTTTTGAGAAATGAGTTTCCTTTCTCATATCACACACGCAATATCTCTATCCTCCCTCACTCTGCTGTAGTTTTTTAAACTTGATCCCCTGAGAAGTCACAAGAATTCATGTGAGATGCCTAGAGTTGGGTTGTACAATACACAAACGACCTAAACCTAAATGTGAACCATTATTTTAAAAAGAAATAAAAACAACTATAAAAGTAGTTTTTAATATGATCAAAGACAATATAATCTCATATGAATTATGTGTTGACTTTTCCCACCATTTTAATGCCATTTTGGCTATTTTGAAAGCAATTCATTGTGGAATTGTGGAAGTGGAATTATAAAATACCATCAACAAATAAATAAGTACAAGTAAACAAATAAATAAATAAAATCAGGATTTAAGTAGATATTTGAATATTTGAAGTTTGAATCTGACTGTTGATTCATCTTGATTCACTTCTTGATGTGATTGTCACATTACACCATTTTTGTTAGTTAAAATGTTCAATTTCTGGGTCACTACCATCACCAAACAACTTTTGTATGATTTTCCATAAAGCAGATTTAAATTTTAAAGCAGAATAAATTTGATCACAATTTTGACTTGAATATCATACAAGGTTGTCATCTCATACAAAGTATTATGAGTTGTCATGAGAGTGTTGGGTTTTTTCTCCTTTTTATGCCATTTTGCCAATTTTGAAAGCATTGCGTTGTTAAAGTGGAATTGGAATTTTACCATCAAACAAATTACAATTTTAAAGGGATAGTTCACCGAAAATGAAACTTTTCATAATTTACTCAACCTCATGTCAGTATGATTTTCAAAAGGTATGATTTTTTTTTTCTTTGGTGGGATACAAGCATATTTTGAGAATCAGTGTTTTTTGACATGAGGGCGAGTAAGTGATGAAAGAATTTTAAATTTTATGTGAACGATCTCTTTGGGAATGGCGTGGAATCTGAAATATGGTCTTTGCAACCATGTTATTCCAGTCTGCTCTGTTTGATTCTCTGTTCCTTATCTAATTAGTGATCTGCATTTGATTAACTTCATTTTATGAATGTTTTTTTATGAGTCGCATGTTGTGACTCTTAGCAGCCATTGTCTATTGGTCAATGTTCCCTCCCCACTTGGACTGCAGAATGTGCACCTCTTCTCTGATCTCTAAGAGGTCACTGAGTTGGGACCTCTCACGTATTCAATTTGTTTCCTACTGAACATCTGCCTCTTAATGGTTCCAGAACATGTGCAGCCCAGCAGAAACACTGTATTACTGGTTCTGGCTGAACTATTTACAGTCTTTTAAAACAGATTTACTGGATAAAAGTTGAATGCAATATGTTGGGAGCCTGTTGCAGTTCCAGGAAATATTACATCTGGGTGCCCCCGTTGTCAAGCAGTGAGTTGAAAGCTTTTGTGTGTGATGTCCCTCACTCTTCTGCTGTTTCTCCTCATTAAACTATTAACGACACACTTTCCTTCAGGCCATCTTCTCCTGTCAAGTCAATCATGGAGAAAGATAGAATATGAAGGAAACGTATGGAATTTGAGAGCAGGTATAAGAGCTGTAAAAGACAACTGCCGCTTTATGAGGAGTAATATGCTGACGGGATGATGGATCCTTCCCATAACCCCATCAAGTTGCTTTCATGTTCCTTTAAAGTGCCATGATATTAAAACTGAAGTTTTGTGGCTTTTAGTTCATGCCTGTTAGATTTGAGGTCATCTATATGTTTGTGTACTCTTAAAAGTTGTCACTTTTGGTAGATATAAGCATTTATAATGAACCTTTCTGGTCTTTCTTCACCAGGAAAACAGAGCAGAAATATTTGACTCTTCACTTAAAGAGATAGTTCACCCAAAAAAAAAAAAAAAATCTGTCATTAATTACTCACCCTCATGTCATTCAAGGCCCAGAAAGGTAGTAAGAACTTTGTTAAAATAGTGCTTGTGACATCAGTGGTTCAACTGTAATTTACAAGAATGCTTTTTGTGTGCAAAAGAAAACAATGACATTATTCAACAATTTCTTCTCTTCCGTGTCAGTCTTCGACAGCAGTTGAGCTCCAGACTCATTAGGCTATGGTGCTCTAACGGATAATACAGGTTTGAGAATAATGATTGTTGTCAAACAGGTTTCCTGGACTATTCCTTCGATGGCACAGCTGAATTTTCAACAGCCAATATTTCAGTCTTCAATGTCACATGATCCTTAAAAAGTGATTCCAATATGTTGATTGATGCTTTCAAAAGCATAAAAAAAAATCTTTTGACGAGTAGTGTACATTTTTGCATTTAGCAGATACTTTTACAAAGCGACTTACTAAGCAATTTATCAGAAACAACAACATTCAACAAATGGTAGTATTGCCTTTCTGTTTGCTTTTTTCATCCCGCTTTCAATTTAAATTTCTGTGGGTGTGTTTAAAGGCTTGACAGAGACCGTCTCATGTCTTTGACTTGATCTCTTTTTGACATGCATACATATTCAGCAGCCCATGGTTCACCATCTCAATTATGTTTCAAACACACCAGCACAAACTCGTGACTGACAGGATGTAGTTCCTCCGTGTGCGCGTGTACGTGTCCATCAGCTGCTGCGTCATGGAGACAGCCCTTTCAATTTGTTTTTCCTCAAAGCACTGTTGGTATCTTCTGTCTGTCTGTGTGACTTCTGCTCCTCACTCTGATTTCTGACGTCTGGGCAAGAGTTAGTGCACAGATCAGTCACAGGAGGGATTGTGAAACGTCAAATACGATGTCTGGAGCTGTGATGCTTACATATAAAACATCAAATTAGTTTCTAGGCGTAGTCTAACTGAAAATGAAAATCTGTCGCCATGTACTCAGCCTCATGTAGTTGCAAACCTGCTTGCTTGTTTCTGCTGAACACAGAAGAAGGTAGTTTGAAGAATGTTGATAGCCAAAGAGTTTTATGTGTTTTTTCTCTGACTCTTGGTCCAGATGTTTAGACCTATCTCGATTTTATTTCTCCCAGCATGCTCTTTGGCTTTGTTTGAACACACAGCAGCAGACAGGGATGGAGCGTTACTGAAGGCAGAGTTGGCTGACACTCTGACAGCTTTTTTTTTTTTTTTTGGCATCATAACTTGGGTTGACTTTGAGCTCCACTAACTATCACAGACCCTCCTGATGGGAATGCCAACAAGTCCCCCAAAAGGTTTTGATGCCTTTAAGAAAGAGTTCATCCAAAACTGACAATTCGGTCATTATTTACTCACCTTCTTGTTATTCCAAACCTTCTATTTTTCATGGAAGACAAAAAGAGATGTAAAATTAGTCTAAAATACTTGTTTTACTATATTACCATGTCTTTTGAAGACATAATATAAATTTTGAGTAAATATTAATTGGAAAAAGGTGACCTTTGCCATAGCTTTCAAACCACATTTGCAAAACCAATTACATTTACAATCATTAATGTGAAAAAAAGATGTATTGACTATTTTTATTGTGGTTTTATTTTTTAAAGCTTGAGCCCCTGAGAGTGAGTAAATGATGGTAGAATTTTAATTTTGGGTGAACTATTCCTTTATTGACTTTTAATGAAAGTTATTATAAAGTATTATCAAAACAGCTCTCTCAGATGTTTGACTTTCTCATATTCTCTTTCTCGTCCTCAGTACAACTGCAATCCCCAGCTTAAACCCTCATTTCTTTAGCAATTCAATCTTATACCGTCCTGCTTTTGCTGCTGAAACGAACCTGTCCTGCAGAACTCAAGCATGCGTGAACCAAGCCGCCCGGGGAAAATGAGAAAACGATTAAGCTGAAATTATAGGAATCACTGACCATTTAGTTGAAATTACAGACTACAAAGGTGATTGTCAAAACCAGCTTGGTGTCTAATAACAAATCATTTAGGCGGCATTAATCCCAAGTCTATTATTAGACCAGCCCTTTCCTCCTTGCAGGAATCAAAGCTTTTTATCCTGACTCACATTGTTTCCCCCTCTCCCTCTTCATCTGTGGGACTAAAGGTAATGCACTCTGAAATCTGTTTTTCTTTATTTCTTTCTTCTCTGGCAGCTAAAGTTGTGAGGGTATCACGAGGACAAAGGGAGGTCACTTATGTCACGCTGTGAATGTGGATGCGTGTCATATAAAAGCAGCCTGTTTCAGTATTTCTCTCTGCTCTGGTATTGGCCAGATATTGTGAATCCATGACCTCAAGACTCCTGTGCTCATATGCCATATTCTCAGCATCTAATAAGAGATGCCTGAAGCACAGAAGAAAAGTGGCTACCGTCATTTTAAGTTCATTCTTAAAGGAATAGTTGACCATACACCCAACAGTGACAATTTACTCATTATTTACTCATACTCATGTCATTTCAAACCCAAATGCAGCTATTTTGAAGCATACAAGGAGACATTTTGTAGAGGTTACGCAGCTCTTTGCCGTATACTTAATAGTGACCATGATTGTCAATCTCCAAAATGATGGAAAAAGTGGTCCATATGACTTTTGAACTATATTTCATGTCTTCTGAAGCTAGAAAATGTATAAATCCCACACATTATTCAAGTTTGCATCATCAAAAAATAAATAAATAAAATAAAAATTACAAGCAACATTGTCAATCGACCTTCCTCAGTAAGCCATGAGAAAGGTTGATTGATATATATATATATATATATATATTTATATTTTCATATTTTTTTGTTTATTTTTCTAGAAATGTTGCTTATTTTTTTAACTTTATATTGTATTGGTGTGTGTGTGTGTGTGTGTGTGTGTGTGTGTGTATTTTTTGTGCCTTCTGAATTAAAATTAAAGATGTTATCAACCTAAATTTTGTCTTCAGGAGATCTGTAATATAGTACGCAATTTTAATGTTTAATTTGAGTTTTTTTGTGTTTCTCTGGAAAGAATATGATTTTGAGTAATTCACAGGTATGAGAGAATGAATAGATTTTTTTCAGTTTGGTTTGAACTGTCTCTTTAAACTGAGAGCAAGTACTTCATAAACTTCATGTTCTCTCCCCAATTGTTCTTTTTTTAGTAGCTTTTTTTTTATTAGTTTGACAGAACAGTGGTCACTTTGTCTGGCAGGCTAATTAGTAAAAGCATCAAAGTGCTTTTGCTGTCGTTTTAGATGTGAGTATCAAACCAAAACAGCGCTTGCGTCCAAATTCAGCATCACAGACAGTAGAGTAATTAATGCTGTGGTCGCCACCTCACGCATCTTTAATTCAGCACATATTACATAAAAGCTACTTGATGTACTGTAGCCCAGTTCTGGCAGTTGGGTCTCTGTGTTTATATCTGACCCTCAAGAGAGGCCAGACATCTCTCTTTCCTTTCATATCCTCTGATCTTCCACCAGCCCCATCTTTTCATCTTAACTCTTCCTCTGAATATATCACTAGGGCTCTTATTCCTCCACTCGCTCACTCTCTCACTTCCTCTCGGGCTCTTTTCCCTGTCCTTTTGTTGTTATCGCTGCTCTCAGTGGTTTATTGTCTGTATGTATATGCACATTTATGATAAAACTGGGTGTGTGACTGTATACACCAAGCAAGAGTTGAAATCTGACAACTGGTAGAGATTTTGCTACATCATTTATACCATGGTAGATTTAAAGCACTACTGCCCTACATATAGCCTACAGTATGAATTTGAAATGCAATACACATTTAATATAAATGACAAGCATATATAAACATATAGGTTTTAATGTACAACCAACTTTTGCGACATTAACTCTATGATAAAGGAATAATCTTGCTTAAGATGATTCACGTGAGTGACAACCACATTTTACTTCACATTATGTCTGTCTGTCAAGCACTTTCTTTTACATTACTTCAACTTTATTCATTCCTCTAAGCAGTCTTGCTCACTGACAGCCATGAAGTTAACTGAGATGTTTATATCATGGCAGAAGAAGAGAACAAGCTGAATGTGTTTGCTTGTTTTCTTCTGTAAATTTCTTTAAACGTTTTCATCCGCGTTCGTTCCCTCTTCTCTCTTTCATTTGGTTAAACTGTGGGCCGCTGATAACCGTCTAAGAAAATAAGTTTTGACATATCCAAGTCTAGCTGGAAAACTTAATGTGAGTGTATTTGAATTCCATGACACAAATAACATCCAAGTTGACTCAAATATCGCATCTTCTTGGTTTGTATGCAGTTTCCAGCCTCACGTGGCAACGTGATTACATTTTCATGACTCTTTCAACCAGCACAACTGTTTTTACTCATCTCTATCTCTCTGTTCACAGCATTTACATTATTAGTAACTCATAAAAGTCAAGGCACACAGCATGAGGCTGCCGAAGTGTGAATACTCATGGTGATGCATTACATCCCTTGCACATTTCATCTTTCAGTCTTATCATCACTGTTGCACCTTTGTGTGATGAAAAGCTGTTTTAAGTGGCATAACTTCTAATATGAAATCTGTCAGAATTGCACATTTTTAAGAGTGGCCTTCACCTCTTTCTTCTATGGAAGCCAGTTTCCGCCACTGAATAAAGAAAAAGAAAAGGTAATTGTGACTTTTTATCTCACAATTCTGACTTTTTTTCTCAGAATTGTGATGCAAACTTGCAATTCAAACTTTTTTGTCAGAATTGTGAGATATAAACTCTCAATTGGATGTTATAAAGTCAGAATTGCTAGATATGAACTCGCAATTCTGACATTTTTTTCCTCAGAATTGCATTATATAAACTTGCAATTATAAAGTCAGAATTGCAAGACAAACTTTTTTTCTCGCAATTGCAAGTTTATATTTCGCAATTCGGACTATTTTCTCAGAATTGTGAGAGATAACAATTGACAGGCTATCTGACCAGTCATATTGCTGAATCCTCCATTTTGTCCAACAAACAAATCAGACAGAGGAGTAGATTAACTTTGGTGGACTTAAACTTTAAATATGGTGTGTATTGACGTCTTTCCACGGTTAAAATAAAATACCTTCTGATTTCCGTTCATGTTTATTTCGTGCTTTAACTAGTAAATACGAAACGAAAAGATGATCAGTTCACATGCCGCTTGAACTGAGGCGCCACAGCGATCTGACACTACATTAAAGGGCCACAAAACTATATATATATTACATTACTATTTAATATTTGTATCATTTATGTAACAAATACTTATGTTGCTTAGGGTGGAAGAACACTTGTGCTGAATTTCTTTACTTTTTGTTTTACTTTACACACAAACAAGATAGAGTATTCACTCCAAATATTAATTGCGTTAATGTTGAGATTTTCTATTAACCCTTGCATTGTAGTATATTCAGTGCTGTTATTCAGTATTCAATCCAATGTTTATTTACGTGAATCAACTCATTGCAAGTTTGAATCTCTCAACAATATTGTGTGCAATAAGTGTTTCTGCTCTATTTTTTTCACGAGCTGAGACCCTCTGTCATGGCCCCTGGTCCTAAACTTCATCTGGTGTAGTTGGAGAGGAACGGACCCTCTGTTATTCAGTAAAGGTGTGGGCCAGGCCCGATTCTTACCTCAGGCTCTAGCCACAGCTGGTGAAGACAGGCCTTGGCAGTTTTTTGAGCCCAGCACCAAGCTGACAGGCTTCGAGACCTGACCTCACACCCTGAAACCCACTCCAAGGTGATCTGGCCTGCCCCTCCGAGTCTGTCTTTCTAGTTTGATGTATTGCCATTATGTGGAAATGGCATCGCTTGAGGACAAGAGGACTCAAGGACTGATTGTGAGTGCGGTGGGGGCTGCAGGGGTGTTTGGACCCATAGCAAGGACCCTGTCCAGCCCTGACATAGAGGCAGGAGTCGTGGCAGCCGGCCCTTAACCATGTGTGTGCCCAGTGCTGGCAGCCCTGTTTCTCTGCTCTCTCTCATCCCCGTGTCAGATGGCATGATTCGGGCAACGTTCAAGAGCTGCCAACCCGACTGTCTGTCTCCCTGTGGCAGTTCCCAATCTCTCACTGCGACGGAGAGGTCACCCCCCGAATGCCAGCTGACTCTTCCACGCTCATCCTCCGTCCTCTAATATATCGCTGCTTCTTCTGCGCTGGCCATCTTATTAGAAGGAGCTCCAAGTGATGGATGTAGGTTGTATAAACAGTCGAAGATGATGTCTTCAGGGTTATCTGCTCTCTGCTCATCTGCCAAGTCATTAAGCTAAGAAGCATCCTCTACCAATAGTAACAGCTTGCTGATTTCACACCTTATTTTTCCTCATAAAAAGAGATTGATCTGCGGAGAGTTCTCGAAGCGAAAGGCCTACCCACACACCACAAGCTATAGCTCCTTCTTTTATTTTGGTTGTGGATATGTAGTTAAACAAGCTCCTATTCAAAGGTCCTCATAATGTACTCTAACCCTGGATATATTTTTAGATTTAATATAATAATAGCAAATATAATTATACATAAATATACATCACTTTTATTATATATACGTAGTTTGTTTGGAAGTTCATGACTCAAACGTTAGAGCAGACTTTATTGATTTTAAACTTTTTAATAAACAATGTTAGGAAATGCCTATAGAAAATATGAATGAATACTTGTTCTTGTTCATGGCCATTTCATCTGCGATGAAATGTTTAAAGGCTCAGGTGAATCTTGCAATCAATGAAAAATCGAGATGCGGCTGTTTTACTATTGCTCAGTGCAGAAACACACAAGCACAGACATGTTAAGACTGAGTTATTAAAGACACAATTCTTTTACAGTTTACTGTTTCATTATATCCTGAATACGCAGCTATTGATTTTGGCCCATCTGGAGAAGGAATTTGTTAATGTCGTTCAACATCTTTTTAAAATAAAATACAGAATAATGTTGTTAAGCATAATTTCTAAATGTAAGCGATGCACAAACTCCATTGTTTCAACCAACCTCCCATCTGTCATTCGTGTTCTCAAGGTCCGGGTGAACTACAGTCAGTCACATCGAATAGAGCAAAGCTGTTTCTGTTGGATATGTTTTCATTAGGGTCCAACCAGGCAGAGAGAGTTGCTGTGCTGCTACAACATATCCACAGGATCCTGTCAATCAGTCTGGAACATACAGACTTCAGACCTCCGGCTGTAAATGCCCCATTGAATCTGGAGGACATAAAAACACCACATGGAGGGAAAATGAGAGAAGCTCTGTGTAAATAGTCATATGACAGTATATGGTATTTTAGATGTCTTGAGGCAAAAATCTAATCCTTGAGGGCAGAAAATTACATCTTGATGCCTGCATTTCTTTCCCAGCAGGATATATTTATTTATCCTTTATTTATAAATGTTTAACTCTGTTTAATTTTGAGCCAAAGTCCTGTCCACCTTTAGTAATTGTGCAGGAATCATGCTTACGGGCTGTGTATACAGCAATGTGAACGTTTTAGTGATGTTATCTGAGTGTTGCTCTGTCATGCGGTACCATGGGATTGCCTGATGCCTGGCTGGCAGATGACTTCCAGAGGAACTCCCACAGTACATTTGCTATCAGTACTGATGAACCAGATATGAGTCACCCCTGTAAATGTCTGCAGCAACTCCCACCAAAGGTCAACAGCAGCAGACGATACCAGAGAATGAACTGAGAAACCATTATGTCTGTTTCAGCAACCGACTGACAGCTGGCAGAAATCATTACTTTGAATGCGTTGCCATGAAGCACAACCGCGACTGAAAGAAATGGATGTGATACAGAAGAAAATATTTGTTTGGTGTTGATTGTTATTGATTTATAGTAAAGCATACTAAATATTCCCATTCAGTTTGTCCGTAAGGATTAAAAAAGCTTTTTGGTTTTTTTTTGATTTGATTTATTAGACAGTAAAAAATAAATAAATGCATAACATGAAGTCATCACAATGACATTATACATTAATCAGAACTGTCGAGGATAACACAAGAAAGTTAAAAACTTATTTCCATTGTGGTCCTCGTTGTAGTCTTGATAAAGATGGTCAGGCAAGCTAAAGATGACTGAGATACCCTGTACATTCAACCACATCCAAAATAAAATAAAATAAACAAACATATACACTTAAGCAATAAATATTCCTTAAGATTATTAGCATTAATTAGCATTTAACAACCATTCACCACATGCTCTATTAAAACAATGATCTGACTGACTTAACTTAATCTCAACAGGGAGTTTATTCCATTCCATTGCTGCCGTGTACAAAAAGGTATTTTGCCCAGAACAGCTCTTAAATCTACAAGGAACTATGTCTGTGGCACTACCTCTAGTTGAATAACTATGAGAGTTCCTAATAAGCTTAAAATAATCTTTAAAATACTTTGGCTCATTCCTATACAAAATCTTTCGTGTCAATCTCAGTTTCAACTGTCTCACCCTGTTTTCAATTGTCAACCATTTTAATTTCTTACGTTCGGGAAAGCCAACATGGTCCCTATTATTAAGATTTAAAATCAACCTGACTAATTTATTCTGTGCCGTTTGGAGTTGAACTTTTATCCTCTTTGGGGTGCTACTGTACCATGTAGTACAGGCATAATCGAAGAGTGGCTGAATTAAAGCATTTGCTAACATTTTTAAAGTTTCTTTATTTAGAAACTGAGCCTTACGTGCCAGGAATTTAATTCTTTGGTTCACTTTTATAATAACCCTTTGACCCATACTTTCTCCACTCACAGAACTATCCAAATCACAGCCTAAATATTTTACACAATTTTTAGCTTCAATCTGGGTGCCACCCACAAAAATTTTGAGCTCAGGAGTCCTACTCAACTTTATTTTTGAACCAAATAGAATAGATTCGGTTTTCCCCAGATGCAAAGACAATTTGTTCTCTATCAGCCATTCACTTATGTTCTTTAACTCCTCACTTAAATGGTTCTCAATAACTTCTTTGTCCTTATGGGAGTACACCAAGGCTGAATCATCCGCATAGAGAAAAAGATTACAATTGCAAACAGATTTCATATCATTTATATACAAGAGAAACAACAATGGGCCCAGGACACTACCCTGAGGCACCCCACACGTTATTTCTCTAGCCTCAGACAGAATGCTATTAATATCAACTCTTTGATACCTCTCAATCAAATATGATCGAATCCATTCACATGCCATACTATTAAAACCTAGAGCTTTTAGTTTAATCAGCAAAATCTGATGGTCAACGGTATCAAATGCTTTCTGGAGGTCTAACAATACCATACCACAAAGTTTACCCAAGTCGATCTCACTTCTTAAATAATCTGTCAAATATAATAAACACGTATCCGTAGAATAAGATGTTCTAAAACCAGATTGCAATTCATAAAACAAATTAGAATTACTAATATAATTATTTATTTGCTCTTGTACGATTCTCTCCAAAACTTTTGATACAACCCCCAAAATCGAAACTGGTCTATAATTACCCTCTTCTAATTTGCTCCCTTTTTTATATAGCGGAACAACCCTAGCAAGCTTCAAATCTTTCGGAACTCTACCCGACATAATCGAAAGATTAAAAATATGAGTGAGATATGGAGAAATATATTCTGCAGCATCCTTTAAAAATCTAGCAGGAATTTCATCTAGACCCATTGCTTTTGAACACTTCAGTTCATTCAATAACTTGGTGGGAATTAACTTCTCATCCCATGACGTATTGTGAATGATGTGAGCATATATTTGTATACACATACACAACAAAGAAATTGTGGGTAATGTTGTACTATTTCACCATTAATCTGAATTTCTTAAAAATGCAATTAAAAATATACTGTTGATTAACATTCATGCATAGCACATATGTCCTGAAAAGTTTTGCTAAAAATCTATTTTTTCTTTTGAGAAACATTTTTGAGATGATCTTGAGAGTTCTTTACCAAGAAAGAATGTAGCCCTTTTCTGTACAATAGAAGCTTCTTTGGGGTGAACCTTCAGCACTGAGATGAAAATTTGTTAAATGAGCTTTCATAACCCATAACTGATGGCTGGCCATGAGAAACAGCCATGATGAACAATTGGCCTCTGTACATGGACACAAAACCCTCGTTCACATCATTTCAGGCTAGAAAGTATCTCTCAAACTCTCTATCTAGAATCCTAAGTTTGCGTGTTCTGTTGACACACACTGATGTAGTAAAACTGAATTTCTTTGAATTCCAGAGGGAATGGATTGGATTGGAAAAATCTACAATTACATCTGATACTACTGAATAAAACAGATGAACTTTCCTTTCACTTGTGTACAGCCTGAGATGGTGTTGCATCTCTGTAGTAAAATGAACTGTAATGAATAGGGAAGATCAGCGGCTCTGGCTCTAATCCTGTTTGTAGCACTTAAAGACATTTTGTCCTGCGATGCTGACAGGATCTTTTAGATTGTTTTGGGATTTGTGTTTGCAGACCAAACAGATGCTGAATGAAATATTTGGATATATATTAATTTGGTTTAGAATACCTCCAAAAACCTAGTCAGCAGCCTACTGCCTAATACACACAACTATGATGGAACTTTCAAAAGTGACTTTGAATGTGGATATTAGTTTATTAGTATTTATGTATTTATTAATTTATTTTTATATATTTCCTTTTTTTTGGGACATCTTTTGTATTTGGAATGCACCTGTAATGCTCACTAGGCAGCTCACTAGGTTTTGGAACAAAGCAAATTTGTGTGCTTCTGCCTTTCATTCTTGTATGTGATTTGCTAAAAGAAAAAGCAGTCTACACATAAAGTAACATGAACTGTACATCTGTTTGAAATAAGCCAGCCTGTGACTGGTACTGTCTGTGTGTTTCTGTCTCAGACGTGAGGGAAACGCATTATTTATTTATTTTTGACAGTTATGGTGCCGCAGGATAAAGAGTAGCGCGGCACGTGAGCCAAAGCATTGTTCAAGACTTCATCATCATAAATGAGACATTTGTGAGGTTGCATTCATTGGGTGTCATCTGGTTTCTGATGGATTCTTGTCACAGATTGGCCTCTGTCTGCTCACAGCTGTTGCGAGCTAGTAAATGACTGTCTGTGATGACATTGGCTCTGCCCCGCTGTAAAAACACTGTCTGGAGTGGATTGAGACACCCGTCATTCCCTTGTTAATCTTAATGTGCTATCAATGGACTTTCATGGCAGTGTTCAGAATAGCGTACTTCCATACTGAAATAGGGGTGGTTTTAGATGTGGTTAGGTGATTTAAACATGGAACTATCCTTTCTGACTAGTGTGAATTGGACTGCCAATACTTGAGAAGTTTTTGCATAACTTTGAAGCGTTTAGTGCTACATAATGCATGCATTTGACTTCATATTGGCAGTATATATTGTACTATATGCACTGAACAAAAAGCTAGTATTCTATCCTGAGCATTTCAGAGATTCTGAGTCCTTCACAAATGTCTTTTATTCACTGCAGTTCCTTATCTAAGAGCATGACTCTCCTGTATCATCAGGGGAACATCGCTTCATACATCACTGGCTATTTTTCCAACAATAACTTAGATGATATTTTGGCTCTTGCTTCGCTGCTCTGCCTGATCTCTGTGTTTAATGGTCTCTTCTCACTGAACTTCAGCATAGTCTGGAATAAAAAAGCAGGAACGGAATGATGTGTGTTGGTTTAATGTGATGTTGGCTTTACAAACAATGCGTCATTGACTATCTGATGCAATTCCAAGTCAAGTTCACTTTTTATCGAGGTTGATCAGAGCGACGTTGGTTTGGACAGGTCCAGATGGATTCTCCCAGAGCTGTAGAGGTTTAGCAGATGCGCTCTTAAATGTTTTGCCTGGCCAGCCGCTCAACTCCCTTAGTATCATTTTTTGTCCTTGAAGCATCAGATGCCAGCTTGGTTTTTACTGAATAGTAGGCAGAACAGAGCAGTTTTTGTTTGTCGGTATACAGCTTATACTATGTTTTTGAATTATGAGTGGAATTTTTGAGATTGCATAACAGGAGTTTTAACAGTATTGATAATTTACTATAGTTCTCATGCCATGTATTTGTATTCATTTCAGGCTTGCATTTATTAAACTTTTATGAGTTTATGATAAAAATCAGAACCTCTGGAAGGAATAATTCACCCAATCATGTACTCACTGTCATGTCGTTTTAAAACAGTATTACACATTTTGTAGACTGTCTGAACTGCCATTTTCTATACAATGATAGTGGACAGTGCTTTTTTCAGCCAAGCTCCAAAAAGGACAAAACATTTATTTATTTATTTATTATTTTGTTGTTGCATTTAGTTGGTCAAAAGTTACTGCATGGAAATTACAAATAAAGAAATTAGAAAAAAGAGAACAGAATAAATTCGGTTCTTTTTGAACTTTCTATGCATTGAAAAACCCTAAAAGAGTATCACTGTTTTTCGCAAAAATACAAACAACTGATTTCATCATTGATAATAAATAATCAGCAGAGTAATGGGTACTAAAATTTAGCTTTGCCACTGCAGAAATGTGTTTTGAAATACATTTTAAAATATATTAAAATTAAATTAAAATAAAAAAAAACATTATATTAAAATGTAATAATATTTCACAATATTACTGTTTTTATTATTTTTATTGTGTTGTCAAATAAATGCAACCTTAGTTGAGCATAAGAGACTTCTTTCAAAATTATCTAAAAAAACAATGACCTAAACTTTTAAATGTTAATGTCTTTAAGCTTTAGATTAGATACTGAGATTCTTTAAAATATCTCATTTTGTGTTCAACAAAAGAAAGAAGGAAACCCCTGAAGGTTTAGAAAAACATGAGGATGTGTAAATGATGACAGAATTTTCATTTTTGTGCGAACTATCCCTTTAATGCATTTCTTCTGCATTGTTTCTTTCCTTAACCTGAATCATTATCATCCAATTTTCAGGCAAATCACCTCCCACACATAGTGATCCAGTCAGAAATGCTCATTTGAGAGCCCCAATAACCTCATTTGGTCTGAAGTATACCTTCACACCTACACCAACGTATTGGCTGCACGCTTACTCACACAAAATGTGATGGAGGGCACGTTCTTCAAATGAGTTTTAGTATTGTTTTGCAAATTATAAATGCCTTAATGTACCGTGCCATTTAACAGGGCTCAGACAGCAATTAAGACTCCTCTTCGGAGAGGTCGTGACAAGCTGTTGAGCTCTCAGAAGCAAGTTAGGAGAAATGGTAAAAAGGAACCAAAGGCACGCTGGCGGCAATGAAATGAAAGCAGACAATCTGGTTTTAAATGGAATCTGGCTCTTCACATTACCACTCATTACAAAATACAGAAATGAGGTTGGCTGCACATGGTAGTTTTTTGAGTTTCCAAAAGTGATCAGTTTGTGAACTTCGAAACAGGTTTGTTTTGTAATTCTTTGGCTCTGTGCCTCTTTCATACGTAGATGCAAAATTACCATACATAAATTGTAAAAATACTCAAATCAACCAAGAAAAGCACCCATGTTGCTATTTAGCACTAATTCATTCAAGTTTCACAATGATGGAGCGCATTCATTCCCTCAAGCGTGATTTCACCGTGAGGCTTGTGCACTTTTATTGAATTAAATAATAGACTTAATGGGTAGAAATGATGCTTAACGTAGATTCGGTTCATTCTCATTAACAACCTACGAGTGCTGTGATTAGCAGGCACTTCAATGAGGCAGCGATATAGAAATCAGCTTCTCTGCGTCTAACACTTTACACGCCTAGACTTTAAATGGTGAGCAATCCTTGCAAAAGAAGGATTTTTAATAACATGAGACCCGGTGACTCGTGGACGGCCGTTTGATGGAGCATTACTTACAAGCCATTGAGTTTATCATTACACCTCAACATTATTCCACCCTCCCTCGGTTAGCACGCGGCTCTAGCGCTGACTAATTCACTTAATTCCTTGATTATCGATTCCACGGGCCTCTGGGCAGAAAGGTCCATGTTTTCCTTGTGCTCACCTGACATTTAAAATGTCATTCAAAATGAGGAGGCAGTCATCGAGCAAAAATGGCCTCTTCAAAGGGCAATGGCCCACTAATAGAGACCTGGCCTGACGCTCACATGCATGTGCACATACACTCAGAGCTGATCACACACGTCCACTGAAAAAAAAAAGGTCTAAGATTTACTTGATTTTCACTCAGAAATTGCTAGTAAATTTCACAAATAATTACAAAAAGTGGCAAGTAACCAATTGAATTAAAGACTGATGAATAGAAAGACTAATAAATATTTATATATTATAGCAGGTCTGCATGTCACATTAATTGTGCCATTTGGGACAGGCCTATTTTTTGTTCTCTTTATCTATGAAACCATGTTTTTTAAATGGAAGTCATTGCGATACGTATTGCTGTTTTGTTGTTGTCATGATTTTTTTTTACATTTTCTAAAATTAACCCTGTAAAGCCTAACATATGAAAATAAATAAATATGAATTAATTAATTAACAATTAAAAAAAAAGAGTTTTAGAAAATGTCAATGCAACAAAAGTGATTGGAGAATGTTTTACAAAATAATACTTTCTCAGAATTTCAACTTCAAAGTTTCACATTTAATGCGGTGTATTTGCCATTTCTTTGAAATTATTGGTGAAATTTACTTGTAATTTGATTAATTCGCCAAATTCTGAAAAAAGATATAATGCAATGTAATACAATGATGATTGAGAGATGTAAAAATAAACCTTCCTCAAAAGCTTATCACATTTAATACTCACATTTTAACATCAATTAAAAAAAAATATGGATAATCAAGTAAGTTGCTTCAGTCCGGCAAGTTTTCAAAGATTTCACCGCAAAATGTCATGTGTACCACAACTTGAAGGGCCTGGAATGTTTTTAGAATTATACTAAAATACTTTTACTTGCTAAAAAAGTATCAACTGTCATTTAGAGAGCAGAAGGCATGACGATGATTGTATAAAATAGTTTTTTCAGGAAAGTTCAGATTATGTTGATAATTTTGAGGTCTTAGAATCAAATATGATATAGTAGGTTTTATCAAGTTAATAGTTCAACTAATCAATGTTGGTTTTATAACAATGGAGCAGGTTCATGAGTCTGGGGATGCAGCATCTTCAATCTTGAGTGGTTATATTAACAGTGGGTGTATGGGTGTATACTCATAAATCCACCTTCCATTCAGTCCTATTGCATTTAGATTTAAAAAAAAATTCTGTGTGAAGTTGCATTAACTTATTAAGTAGAAATAGTTAATAGGAAATTGTATGTTAAATGTAAATATGAATGGAGACATTCTAAAGGAGAATCAGAGAAAGTCTTTTGCATTATTCTGTCTTCTTTTCACCATCTCTGATTTATTCAGCACTAGATGCCCATCTCCACACCGCCAGCACTTTTGTATTTGGTTATGCTAATCAGATCCCTAACTTTAATTCTCAGTGTAGCAAGATCACTCCAGGTGAGGGAAATCACACTGTACTTCTTTATTAAAAGCCTCAATCTTTCTCTGCCTTCTCCTATCATTTTCCAGTGTTACTCTTTATAAAGTATCCTGATGATAGGATGGAGTGAGGGCTTCCAGGCAGTTGTACCCACATATGTACTTACTGAGAGATTTTATGAACAGAAATTGCTCAGAAGTCAAGACTTCAGAACCTATACTGGCTCATACTGTCTTGTGTAATTCAAACAAAGGATGCTTAGCTATGAACAAACCTGCATGGATTCTGCACTCACAGAATTTCCTTAGAAAGCACCACAGATTTCTAGAGAATTTATTATTTGAAAAATCGTCAGTTACAGGTTGTTTATTAAATCTTAAGGCAATATGATGATGTTAATAATAATAATAATATGTATGTTTTGTTCATTCATTCATTCATTCATTCACGGATTGATTAATTCATCAGTTTATTCATCCATTATTTATTTAGTCAGTCATTATTTGGTTAATTAACTAATTCGTCCATCCATCTGTCCATCCATCCATTCATTTATTTTATTTATTCATTTCATTATTTAATTCATTTAATAGATAAACTGATGAATGAATAATTGAATAAACTTTCTTTCTTTCTTTCTTTCTTTCTTTCTTTCTTTCTTTCTTTCTTTCTTCTATTCACTCACTCATTGATTGATTGATTGATTGATTGATTCATCCATTGTTTATTCAGTTATTGTTTAATTAATTTGTCCATCCATCCATCCATCCATCCATCATTTTATTCATTCATTTAATAGATAGACAAATGAATAATTGAATGAACAAACTTTTCTTTCTTTCTTTCTTTCTTGCTTAAGATCATTGATGGGTGTTTACACTTTATGGCTTAAGAGACCATTTTAGCCTTTTGACATTTGCATATAACTCACAGACCTGGCCCCTACATTCTACCTTTATATGGCTGCTAAATTGCCAGTGGTTGCCCCCACTATCAAGAAGAAGAGGCTAAACAGATCAACTCTGTTCTCTACATCAGACTTCAAACACATTCCGAAGAGACCCTCAGTACCAGGCCTGGCTGACCAGTGGACTAACCCCCCACGATTACAGGATAGATAACACACACACACCCATAGAGACATTTTCTTTATTTAGACCATATTTAATCAGTTACACGGGTATCTTGTATACGCGTGTGTTATTTGTATGTTTCCTTATTGTATTAGCCTAGTTACCACTCGTTATTTGTATTAGTAAGCTCTAAACACTCACATTCAGGTGTATGAATGTATCTCTGGTTTAATATATGTTAGATGTCTCTTTCTTGATATCAAAATGATCTGCTCTTTATTTCTCAAACAATGATGTACACTATGTGAACGTGAAATATATCATACGAGTTTTACTGTACTGTGGGAAGAATTACACCGATTGAGCAGAACAGTCATAAAACATGCAAATGAGATGTCAAGTGGAACAAAGAAACACTTTCCCGCTGAAACTATGTGCCTTGTTATTGGTCAAACTAACCAAAATGGGTGTTACAGGGAAACCAGATAAAACGTCTCACACACCCAAAAGGCGAGGTCTTCTCTTTACATTCGGTGCCCTGGAGACACACATCACCGTGGAAAACTTATGGCAGTTTTAAATTCAGGCGATTTAACTTCAGACCAATCAACCCGTGGCTGGAATAATGAAGCTTTCACTCCTAAAAGAATTAATCAAGAATCTACACATTGTACATGCACCAGGACACTTTACTCAGCACCAACAAAACCACTATGCAAGTAACCGCTTGTTAACTATTTAGATGTGCTTCTAGGCTTTGACCCCTTTTAATTAAGGTGATGTAATTCTTTGATGGTTCTAACAGGTTGTGTTTAGCTGATGTGTAAACCCTGCCATTATGCTCTCTCTTGCGCGCGAGCGCTCTCTCTCTCTCGCTCTCTCTCTCTCTCTCTCTCCATGCCTTCCTTGCGTTGGCATCTATGTTTAATGTGTGTATGTTTGTGTCTAGTTCAATGTTACATGTTCCCCTGTAGTGTAGTTTAATAAACATCCATATGTATTCACACTTGGTTGTCTGTGTCTGCGGCTCTTAGAGTCACTTTAACGTTCCGGTTTGCTACCCATATATAGGCGATGTAAATATAAGGAAAATAAAGTACCATTGGCCAGAAAATAATTTTCACTTAAGGTAATGACGATTAAACTGTATGCGGATGAACAAATTATTTTATTGTACTATTAATGCTACAATTAATTCCTGAAGATGAATATATAATTGATAACAACCCGTTATGATTAATTAAGTTCATCTCACTTTGAGCTAATTTGCTACATTTAATTAATTAATTCATTCATTAATTCATACATTCATTCATTCATTCACTAACTCACTCACTCACTCACTCACTGATTGATTGATTGATTGATTCATCAGTTGATTCATGCATTATTTATTCAGTCATTATTTAATTAATTTGTTCATCCATCCTTCTATTCATTCATTTTATTCACTCATTCATTTAACAGAGAGACAAATATATAATTGAACTTTCTTTCTTTCTTTCTTTCTTTCTCATTCATTCACTCACTCACTCACTCACTCACTCACTCATTAATTAATTTTTTGATTCATCCATATATTCAGTCATTAATTAATTAATTTTGTTCATTCATTCATTCATTTAATAGATATATGCATGAACAAACAAATAAATTAATTTAATTTATTCATTCATTCATTCATTCAATATAAATTACGGCTGGTAAAATCAGAAGGCTGTCTTGTAATGGTTTGCACCAGCACATTGATCTTTGTGCTCTTGAGCGAGGCACTTAACCTCAGGTTGCTCCAGGGTTATTGTTCTTGTGTGCTGTCGCTTCTTACTTACATCACTTATCTCCTCACAGCAAGAGAAACCAGTCGAACATCTGTGGAAACATGCTCTCACACACGTTGGAATGTTGTCATAATCTGTCTTCACCTCCTTCAGAAACATTGTTCTGTAAGACATTGGCCCTTTTCACACACCTACACACATATTACAGCACTGTCAGATTTGGCACTGCTGGAGTGAGTGTGTTGGGTATTTTGGGGAAGTCTTCACAGTTGGACAGCATTTGGGGTCATATTGTGGTCGACTGCTGTAGTGAGCCAGGATGTCACCTTTTTAGGATAGATTTACATAAGTTTCTTAAAACAATACAGATTGCAGCTTCAGATTTGGAATTGGAAAATATTTAAAATCCTTTTATTGAACAGACCTTTCAACATACCAGTGTCTTTTGTTTAGTGAAGATTTCATATTATTTTTTTAAAACTTGACTTTTAATGTTTCGGGTATGTTCACAAACCATTTTTTTTTTTAAATAAGATCTTATTTTCAATGTAGTTAATATTTATAAAATAGATTTTTGAAATGAAATTAAAATGAAAATGAAATGAAAAAACTGTCTCAAAAGTGACGTGATTTCCTTCAAATTAGGTGTTTTAGAGAACTTTTTCTCTTTTTTCTATTGTCTCCACATTGAATCCAATACTGTACTTGTCTAAGACGGAGACATGGAGGGAAAAAAACTGTCACATTGTGCAGAGTTTTCATTCCTCAAATAAAAAACAGATGCATCCGTCAAGGTTAGCTTAGAACCTATGGATTTACTGCCATCATTATTTTCAAGCAATATTATTTTAATCATTAATCTCTAACACACATTGTAACTCAGCTTACAAATGAGATTTAGAGGAAAACAGCAAGGCTTTGCCTGCCTCCGAATAATATTACTGCACTGTCAGGGGCCATGGGGAGGCAGGGCCCCAGGCCAACTGCAGATAGATAGAGAGAGAGAACATACTGGCTTCAAAAACAAAAGGTAAAACCTTTCTGCAGTTGAAATGCTTACCAAAACTCTGAAAATAAAATTGGATAAGTGTCACTTGCAGAGATACTGATTTTTTGTGGAGTAAATATTTGCTCTGACAAATTTTATTCAGTTATAATGCTTTACAAAAAGGTGAAACACTGAAATTTGGTCATGTTTTTAAAGGTTCATACAAATTTTCAGGTAACTCTGCATTATGATAATCCAGTTTTTAAACTCAATCAATATGTGGACTGCAAATTTAGTTGTAGACTTAATTATAATCAAATTATTAAATTCTGTAATCAATGCATTTAATTTTCAGACTGATGCACAGTCATTTTTATACTGTTCACCTCTTTTTTTTTTCTTTTTTTTTTACAATAATACAGTCAGTTAAAATAATATATAGACTAAGTCACCGAATTTAGTACGAAAAGTAACTTGATGTTAAAGTCTTTTAGAATTGCAGTTTTATATTGTAAATATTTTTACAATATAAATTGTATAATTAATTATAATAAGATTTAAAATTCTGCAATTAATGCATTTAATTTTCAGATTGATGCATAGTTTAGACTGATGCATTTTTATACATCTATTGATTTTTGACAATAATTCAATTAATTACATTAATATATGGACTAACTTGCCAAAATTTAGTCTGAAAAGTAAGTTTCTCAAAATTGAGGTCTTTCAAAATAGCAATTTTATATTGTAAATATTTTGTAAAATACACAATTGCTTAATTATTGTAGACTTAATACAATTAAGTACTCAAGTACTCAATAAAATATCATTTAAAATTATGTGCATTGAATGCATTAAATTTTCAAATTGCAGTATAATCATATTTATACTTATTTTATTTTTGATATGGACTAACTGGTGTCTAGTCTGTAGGTGATTTAATTAATATTAAAGTATTTTAAAAATGATATTCTATATTGTAAATATATATTTTTTGATTTAATCATAAATTAATTTATCAATTAAATCAATATGTTGACTAACCGGTCAAATTTAGTCTGAAAAATAAGTTACACAATATTGAAGTCTTTTAAAATATCAATTTTATTTTGTATTTTTATACAGTACACAGTTTCCTAATTATATTAGATCTAATTATAATTTTTTATTTAATTATTATCATTTTTGACAGTAATTCAGTCAATTAAATCGATATGGAGTAACTGGCCAAATCTAGTCTGTAGGTGATTTACTTAATATTAAAGTATTTTAAAAATGCTGTTCTATATTGTAAATATATATTTTCATTCAATTATACTTTTCAATTCTGTAACCGATGCATTGAATTCTCAGATAGCTAATAATGTGTACACCTTTATTCTTACAAATTTAAGCCAAGTTTAAGGAAAGGTTTAAGTAAAGTTTTGCTTATAAAGGAAGGAAGCGCTAGAAATTGTTTAAAGAGTGAGACTCCATGATTTGTGTCTAGAATGGTAACTTTCTCATTAAGCATCACGCTTTAGTCAGCACTACAAAAACAGCAACACGCAGTTCTGTTTTTGCAGCAGCGGTCGCTCTGTGTGTGTCCCTGCACATGGTAGAGCCGCCGCAGCCGGGATCAGGTATATCTCCGCTGAGGCTCAGTCACAGTGTGCTCTCTCTCTGTAATGACAGTGATAAAAGGTCAGAGCACATGTCGACCCACTTTAAAGAAATTGAGTTATAAAGACTGGCCAGTTGAAGCTCGTAGTCCTCCATTTTGTGTCAATCTCTGGAAGCCGCGTGAGCCTCAGATGTGAAGTGTCTGGGCTGGTATAATGAGAAACAGTGAGAGACGAAGCGGACGGCCCCCCTCTACGGAAACCTCCGTCCATCACGAAGCTTGTTTCCAAAGTCATCCTGCAGTTTTCTCTCAGAGTCTCTTCATCATGGTGGGTGGCAGATGGAGGGTCTGCTGAGCTTGAGCTTTATTCATTGTGACTTGTTTTTCATTAGTGCCTAATTTGACGTCAAGAAGCATAACTGCCAGGAGCCAAGGGGTATATAACAATTATGGTACACGCAGGTTAGACCCTCACACGTCGCTTTCAGGTACATGTGTGTGTTTGCTTCTAGTTAGTAGAGACTGAGGATTCATTAATGTTGGTGTGTTCAGCAAGCGATCGTAAATGAGTGGAATTTGTTACAGATGTTATAGATGTCAAGATCTTCATAATTTGTGCATCATTAATTCGTTGTCTAAGTGGAATCTGGTCAGAGTCATGTTAGTACTCGGACACTGACCCGTGGTGCTCATTTGGACCATGTACAGTAAGTCTGAGTCTGGCTTTCACTCCAAAAATGGTTTTCAATCAGCATTTTTGTCTTGTTTTCTAATAATAATAATAATAATAATAATAATAATATATATATATATATATATATATATATATATATATTTACTGGAAAACAACACCAAAGTATCTATCTATCTATCTATCTATCTATCTATCTATCTATCTGTCTATTTAAATAAATGTAATTCAATATTGTAATTCAATAAATTTTTATTTTATTTTATTCCTCTGAAGATACATGCAATTTTGCTTTACAAGTAATATATTACTTACAAGTAAACTATACTGTTATTTTACAAGTAATTTTTTTTTTCAAGTATGTTTTACTGGAAAACAACACCAAAGTAATCTATTTAAAAAGTAATCTATTTAAGTAATCTATTTACAATTTATTTATTTATTTATTTATTTAAATGTAATTCAATATTGTAATTCAATACATTTTTATTTTATTTTATTTTATTCCTCTGAAGATACATGCAATTTTGCTTTACAAGTAATTTATTACTTACAAGTAAACTATACTGATATTTTACAAGTAAAATATATTTTTTTTTTCAAGTATATTTTACTGGAAAACAACACCAAAGTACTGAGTACAATTTATTTATTTATTTATTTATTTAAATAAATGTAATTCAATATTGTAATTCAATACATTTATTTTATTTATTTTATTTTATTTTATTTTATTCCTCTGAAGATATATGCAGTTTTGCTTTACAAATAATATATTACTTACAAGTAAACTATACTGTTATTTTACAAGTAAACATTTTTTTTTCCCCAAGTATATTTGACTGGAAAACAACACCAAAGTACTGAGATCAATGAATGAATCAATCAATCAATCTATCTATCTATCTATCTATCTATCTATCTATCTATTTAAATAAATGTAATTCAATATTGTAATTCAATAATTTTCTATTCTATTCTATTCTATTCTATTCTATTCCTCTGAAGATATATGCAATTTTGCAAGTAATATATTACTTACAAGTAAACTATACTGTTATTTTACAAGTAAAATTTTCAAGTGTATTTTATTGGAAAACAACACCAAAGTACTGAGTACAATTTATTTATTTAAATAAATAAATAAATAAATAAATAAATTAAATAAAATAAATAAATAAATGTAATTCAATATTGTAATTCAATAAATTTTATTTTATTTTATTTTATTTTTGTGCTTTTCCACTTCCTGCTGGTCTGGCTCTAAATAGAAGTTTTAGAAGGTTAAAAGAAGGATGGAATCAGTAAAACATTACAGATAATAGCACTGTTCCTCTGTTGTGCTGTGGAGTACAGATAGGACAGCTCTGCAGTAAGGAGGTTTTCTGCACTCCTGTCTCAGTTGATTGGGCCCGGAGTGCACTGGGTTTCCTGTAGTGTTCCTCTGGAAGGGAAGGCTGCACATTTAAAGAACTCCACTTAAACCACTTTTTTTTTTGACTCCAGGTTGTCATGTTTCCTCTTAACTGAACTCCAAGAGCTGAAGGGCTCATGGGTCAGAAGCATGGCAGCTCTGACAGAGGCTGTGATAATAGAGAATGCAAACAGGTCTCGCGTAAAGGTGAGAAGGTGACCGGTTTAATCAAATCGAGGTTTATTATTGTTTTGAATTTAGTTTTATTTCTTTTTTGGGGGTTTCAGTTAGTCCTTTCAGTTTAGTTGACACTTTCTGTAGTTTTCACTTCATGACTGTTAATTTTAAATACATTATTATTATAATATATTACAATATATTTTAATTTGAGTTACTATACAGTAGTTTTAGGGTTTTTTCAGTTTTATTTTTTTTTATTTTAGTTGTAGTATTTTTTTGCTGCTAAATTTAATAATTTACATAGCAGCATTTCTTTTTTTTCTTTTAAATAAAGGCAGATTATACAGTTAGAAGACATTACAATAGATTACGTATTTAAGAATAAAACTGAAATTAGTATGTGTCCATTTTTATTTTATTTTAGCTCATTTTGGAGTCAGTTAATAAAAATATTTAATTAGTTTTTGTTTGACACTGAGCAAGCTTCAAGTGTGGATTCAAGATCGCAAAAAAAGCGATCCCCGCTGTTTCTGTTGCAGTGAGATTGAATGGAGATCAATTACTGCCTCTGCTTCTCAGCTTTTTTTCTACTGAGAATAAATCCCAGTAGTTTACTTTAATATGTTTCTGATGATGTTTCAGAAGAAATAACGCCTTGGATATCAAAGTCTGTAATCAAATTTTTCAATCCACTTTAATTTTCTATACTGTATGTCAATAACTGTCTCATTTGTGTGTGTGTGTGTGTGTGTGTGTGTGTGTGTGTGTTTAATCCCTCCTGAGGCACTTTAGGAAAAACATTTGTTCACTTTAGGAAAACGATTCTTAAATGCAACCTTACTGAGATCTCCAAAAGTCTAACTTCTGGGTTAGTTTTCCTCTGGGGAGTCTCAGAGTAGTTGCTGCCCTGGTTAAATGCATCAAGTGTCTGTAGGCTATTGCAAAGCACAAGATATTAGCATACAATGTGATGTACAGCTTACTTTTATCGATCGAGGCAAGGCTGCCACTGTAAAATGTCTCGTACACCCATGTACTCTGAGGTCTTTGAAAGGCCTTGCTGTCGCGTTACCGTCGGAGGCCGTACAAACCGAACTGCTCTGTTCAGCTGCCAGCTGAGATCTGTAAGTCTATTCAATTACCTCAAACACCTTCGAGATCAATGGCTGTATTTCTTCCTCGCGGTGAGTTAAGCAATTCATCTTGTATTAGTAGTGACACGGTCTTCCAAGAAATCAACTCGGCTTTCATCTTCATTCTCGTGTCCCAGGCGATGTATCGATTCCTGATAGGAAAACAGTGAGAGGGGAATAGAGCAAGAGGGAGTGTCAGCGAGATGGAAGGAAGCAGAAAATGCGAAAACAAAGTGAAAACATTTAGTTCTTGCCGCGGAAGTGGCTTCCGTGCCAGAAAAGAAGCCCGGGGCCTGATTTCCCATGGCTCCAGGCTCAGGGCTAATTTGTGTAAGTGAGGAGACTGACCTCCTTGAAGATTAAACAATTAGCAGCTCCTGAGCCCTCAGTGAACACAACCAACTAGCCTCGGGAGATGATGACAAATTAGAGCCGGCCTGAAAGAACCTCTGGGATGAATGCTACGCTTCTCCTGTCTGTCCTGGGATGAGATAACACCTGAGACCACCTCACACTCACAGGACCTTCTTGACTGACTTGTGCATAAGAGGTCTGAATTGGATTTTTTTTGTTGCAGTAGAACTTAGTTACAACAGTTGAACCTGTAGAGGTTAGAAGTGGATTGAAACTCTCAGAAATGGTTGATTAACTCAAATGGAAGACACTGAACCCATTCGCCTTTGGCTCGCGATGCTTTAATGACTTCTCACTCCGTTCCATTGTGTTCAATAGCATCCTCTTTCTGCACCACGTAGCCTATTTGTTCCGTTTCTTCCAAACAGCACTAGAACAGACACAAGTCATTAATAATTGGCCCGGCGTAGCTTTTAGTGATGTTACGGAGATGTAGTGGGTCCGTTCGACCTGCATTACCATCACCTACACAACCCTGCTGTAATTCAACACCAAGGCTGAGTGTGAAGGAGAGGGAATTGCCCGGGTATGTTTGGCGGGGATGTTTTGGCTGGGCTGTAATGACATGTCAAATTATCATTTCTCCAATTCAGCACGTACAAAGGCCAGGCTATAATTGCTTTAACCTGCAGCTTCTTTGTGGTGATGTGGTAATGAACACTTTCAAACAATAACAACACGTCCATACTCCCTCAGCGGCTCTGTCCTTGTTTAAAGCGTGAGCTAATTTATAGAGCTCAGGTTTGGCTGTTTCTGCATGAGATACAGATTGTACTGTCAAATACCATTTTCAGGATTGCTAGCTGATTTGCTTGTTTGCGCACTCCATGAAAGTATAATGAGAAAATTAAAGGTGAAATTTGTCATTTATGCGCCTCTAGTGGCACCAGACGGCATTGCATTCTGCTTGAGCGGACATAATAACTGTACCTTAAGCAATCGTGTAGGTCTGAGTGAAATATAGATTTTTTTGGCGCAATCATTTATTGTTAATTATTCTACTAACTAACTCATTCAACTGCTTACATAAAAAGAGCACTGTTGTAATGTATCTAATTAGAAAATGCCTGTATCAGTGTTTCAGAATCGTTTCACTTGAATTGGGAATGTGAGTTCGAAGTCTGTATAAAATGTGATTGAAAGGAAGTAGTGCAAAATATTATCAACAAACATCTTCCTATTGAGTTAGGGTTGCACACACAAAAAAGTGGATAGATTAATCTGATTAACAGCCACATGATTCTTCTGAACTACTTCTTTTTAGTGAATCAAAAACATGCAGCACAAAACAATATAGCATAATTCACAAACAAATGATTCTTACGAGACAGTTTGTTTAGTAAATTAAGAACATGCAGCATGAACAGTGTAGCCCAATTCACAAACAAATGATTCTTATGAGCAAGTTCTTTTCAGTGAATCAAGAACTTGCAGCATTACTGATGTAATCTGATTCAAAAACAACTCTTGTGATTCGGTTCTTTAAAGGGTAGTTCGAAAAGAGTCACCATTTTGAATCCGTTTGAAACACTTCCATGTGTAATTTATAGTATTAGCAGAGTGAGAGTTATAAATATACCCAAATGTACCAGAATTGAATCAAACAAAATCAAAATTGGACCTGAATTGAATCAATAAACTTGATTGATACTCAGTCCAACAGTAGTGTTTTTGGGTTACTTTTTTGAAACTATAGTTTGAAAGCAGTCACTTCAAAACAATTTTTTGAAAAACAATTGCAATTTTAATTGAATTTATTGTAGAAACGTAAAAGGTTCTATAATAAAGAATTAGATTAAAAAAAAAACATATATATACAACATTTAATATTTACACAAGTCAAATTAACCCAAAACGAATAAATAAATAAGCCCAAGGGAAAAGGAACGCAAGTGGCGCCAAAGGAAAGAAAATAATATAACAAAAACCAAAACTAACTTACAATGAAACCTCTAACCTAACTATATATATATATATATATATATATATATATATATATATAAAAATCTTCAGCATTTACACGCCCTAACTAAACTATACTCTCTAACAAAACAAAACTTACAAATGTGGTGCTCACTTCTAAGCTGGTGTCTCTATACAGTAGTGTTGCACCGTGTAGGTCACATGACATCCTCTCGTCCTCTTTTCCCTGGGACATGGGAAAGTTGCGATCAGAGTCATAGAACGAATTACAAAATGCATAATAGCATAGCAAAGGTGGTAACGATAAACACACTGTAAGTGTCACTAAGACAATGATTATCAAGAAGGGTAAGACCAACAAAGAACAGAAAAGCAAAACAAACTAGGAGCGCAAGAGACAGAGCGTTCACTCTGGTGTCCTTTTAAACTAGTGGGAGATCTTGATTGGCAGCGAGGGCAGCAACATCACGCAGGTTAAGAAAGATTGACATCTGCCCTGATGAATGGCAACCCAGAGGAGTGAGCCTAAGAAATTGACAGAGCGAGAAAGGAGGAGAGAGCAAAACATACAGGCACACCTATAGGGCCGTAACACACCAAAATTACACATTTCACTTTTAACATGAGAAAAAAAATAATAATCAAGTGAACTCAGATCTGAAAATAGATCAAACCAGCTGTATATTTGACATCAATTGTAAGCAGAAAACATAATCTGGAATGTTGGTCACTGGTGGTATGGCGGTTTGTTTGGCACACACAAATTTGTGATACCAAGGTAGAACATAAAGCAAGGATCACTGTCTGAAGGGCCAAAATGTTGAGCTGAAATCTCAGAGGTAGTGTGAGTGGGAACCTGCATTGCCAAGTAATCTAAGAGAGCAGTATTTTCCCTTGATGGCTCCGATAGCTCATATTGTTAGCCCTGCTCTTCATCACACAGCCAACCCTTTCACCCACTTTATATATTATATTTTACAGTTTGAATTTGTGCCCACCTCTAATGTAAGTGTAGATTTCCTCCTCAGTTGAATTCTATTGCTGTTCCTGCCACGACTGCATTGGCTGAGTGTTTGTATATCTTTTTAAATGCCAACCACTTGCAGTTTACATTCCTCTGTGCAGCATTAAAACGAATTATAATCGATTCAAGGCATAATGAGCAAGACAGGCCTACACAAATTAAAAGGAAACAGCCAACATTCAGAGCTCAGGCGGGTAAAGTCTCAGAGATGGAGTAATATTTTTCACTTTCAGGCTGCTAATGTCATCCCGTACTGGCTCTGCATGTTCATGATGGAAGAGGTCAGGGATACCGATGCGATCCTGCTTTCATTAAAGCGTTTGCGTAACCCCCCAACCCATCTGTCATGATGTCTCTTATACACGTAAAGCTCACGGCTACGATATGAAACGGGCCTTCAGGCAGGTTGTGATGTATGCTACAGTCATTCATCCACGTTCTGCCTTCCATTAGAAAGTGCACTGAGGGAAAATGGGAGTTTGCTGATTCTGGAATATTTGTCTTGAAGTTATATGTTTTATTCCTGCAAGGTTTGAAATTGAATCCCTTTCAATCCATGAGTTAGAATTTAAATTATTTTGGCCACCCTCAGGAAGTTGAACACACGTGCACTTCTTATAAAACTACATTTTGCATAATATATATTTATTTATTTATTTATTTATTTATTTATTTATTTATTTTTATGATTTATTTATTACATTTTCACAACACCAAAACATAAATAAATAAATAAATAAATAAAAATAAATTTTTGCATCACATTTATATTGATATCATGTTAGTATATATTGATATTATTAATTTTAATTTATGTATTTTTATAAACTCCAATTGCAGTTGTTTGCTACAAATTCCGGAATTGATTTAGATTGAATTTAAAGTGTTCTCTGTTCAGTTCTGAATGACGCAGAACCCTGCAATGCAGTAACCGAGATGATTGCACTTCACTCGTCTGTTTAAATGTGCCATAGTCACCGCTTTACTAGGTACAGATGGTTTCTTGCAGGAACTTCAATGTAATAGAGATACAGACTGATTTTTTTTTTAATGCAGATGATGTCATACGACCGTGACGAGGGCAAGCAGATGAAATTAGCATGAGGGGGGAATTGAAATGTTATGTGGTTAGACCCCAGTTTTGCAAGCTGTAAGACAGATGAATAGTGAAATTAGGAGAACAGCCCACCCTGTCATGAGTGGTCTACAGTGATGGATCGCAGAGATTAGTGTTACATCTAACAGCTCACCCAGTGCTGTGGTAGCACAAGGATTTTAGCATGGCGTGACGATCTGGGGGATCACAATGTTGTTTTATTTTTGCTTTGTCTAGTTGTTGTTTTGTGTTATTTATTTATTTATTTTTAGTTTTGTCTTGTTTGTTAGTTTTTTTGTATCTTTTGATTTACTTACTTTCTTGATTTTTTGATTTGCTTAATTTCTCTAATTAGTGGAGCTTCCAACATAATTGATATAGAAAACTGTGTAGCTTATTTTTATAAGCAGTTGAACTTATTGTTTTTCTCTAACTGACAATAAAACTAACTGATCTAATGACGAAAACGTACATGTGGGAACTTTTTCGCAAGATGCAAAATATGTACCAGTAAGTACATATCACTGCAGTTTCCAACAGAAATTAACACTAGAGGCGGTAAAACATCGAGCACTTATAATCGTTTTCGTACACAGTTACAGCTCCATATGTTTTGCTTTCCAGACGTAACAAGCTTGCTCAGCCGGCACGGAATTGGACTTACATAGGATGCGGAATCCTTGGGTACGAATCCTGTCAAAAGCATGACTCACGATGAAAGAGCTGAAAGATGAGAGATTGAAAAACAAGCTAAAACGGCATATTTGCGATTGTGTTTTTACGTCACATTTGCTTTTTTGGGGCTGTGCAATTAATTGAATTCGATTATCATGCGCATCTCATCAGTAAAGCTGGTTCCATGATTAGTCGTAAATCGCCATCACCTGTTTTCAGATTAAGCGGGATTTACTACACAGAGCCGTAGT
The DNA here is from genome assembly GCA_021397915.2 of Tor tambroides. Lineage (NCBI taxonomy): Eukaryota > Metazoa > Chordata > Actinopteri > Cypriniformes > Cyprinidae > Tor > Tor tambroides. The sequence continues at coordinate 33,920 of JAFVLL020017914.1, read as the reverse complement.
TCACTGACAAGCTAGGCAATATCGCGTTCGTAATCGAAGGCGATTTGTCTGCGATTATGAACGTAGTAAATGGCGCTCCATCTGAAAACAGGTGATGGCGATTTACTACTAATCACAGAACCGCATTACTGACGAGATCCGCATGGTAATTGAATTCAACTAATTGCACAGCCCCAGTTCATACTATTGGGTAAGTTAAGGTGTAGTGCAGATGGTATGTTATTTTAAAGCGTCATGGTGCATTACAGTTATAGCGCCACTCATCCGACATTTCAAGTCAGAACTGCAGTGACACCTACAAAACCAACGTCACATAAAACGTACCATATGTACGTTCGTCTGTTCCAGGGAAAAAAAACGAACACTCTTTGAGCGCCACTCAGTGGACATTTCACATTGAATATGTCACGAAATGTACATGGCGGTACATATTTCACGTCTTGAGAAAAAAGTTCCCACAGGTATGTTTTTGTCATGAGATCAGGTAAAAACATTAATGTATATCATATGGCAACTACCGAAACATTATAGCAGCGAGGTTTGCATGTGTCATTCACATTTTCTTATATATAAATCTAGCTGTTTTCTACAATGAGGCATTGTCACATAAAATAATGATTTTGTATATTCAACTTGGCCATGTGGAAAAACTTTTCTGCATGAAATCCTTTTCAGAATCTTCTTGTTACCTTTGGGATATTTTCTGCAGTGGCAGATCTGGAACTGGGGAGCCACTAACCTCTTTTAAGCCAAGAAGTTGATCTGGAAGCTCCAAATAAGCATCGACGGGCCATTTATTCATTCCCTGCCACCACCTCCTCCTCCTTATCAGTCCCACATTACACACGCACAAACACATGCACACACATCAGATTCTTTTTACCCTGTAGTGGAAGATGTCCCTTTCCCTCCTAGCTTTTGTGTATATTCTATTCCTGAGAAAAATTAGCCGGAGAAATCCTTACCCCTTTTTAATGACAGAAACGGAAGAGGGGGAGGAGCCGGAGGCTCAAGCTGCTGTAATTAATGAGGAGTGCTCGTTTACGAGATGAAGATTCATTTCACTGGCCACATGAAGGGATGAGATGGCCTCCTGCATGAAGGATACACCGCAACACTCTGAGCAGGCAGGGGGTAATTGATGATGGGGGCGCCTCTGCCGTAAATGTGCTGTAAAAGCCATTAGGAAGGGTTTCAGTCACACCCGTCTGATGTCTGCACAGATAGTTCGGCCCGAGAGAATGCCGAAAACAGAACAGAAATGCTCCTCAGACACAAAGACGGTCTTTTGAAACTGAGTTCCTACCAGCTGTCAGCACATTTCTTGAACTCTCTAATTGCCAATGACCTAGTGCTCTGAAACTCTGAGAGTTGCCGTACAGCAGCAAATTAAATGCCTTTGGTTGCGGCCTCCATTTGATGGGCCTGTGATAATAAATATTCCTGCTATTAGCGGATGACATGGATTTATGACTCGATCAACATCACCAAAAATAGGATTTGGGCCTCCGTGAGATGGGAGGATGGGAATACGGGCCTGTCCTTGGTTTAAGTGGTCTCTGTGCATCAGGATTTATTTTATTTTATTTTATTTTATTTTATTTTGACTTTTGAATATATACAGAAATTTAAAGGATAATATTTTTGTTTTTAGGGATTTTTTTTTTTTTTTTTCATTTTTAGGGATAATATCCTTTAAATATAGTATTTCAAGTCAATTCAAATTTATTAGTATGTCACTTTTCACAATAAGCATTGTTTCAAAGTAGCTCTACAAAAATATGTAATATGTAAAAAGAAGTCTTAAAAACGAAACAGTTTAGTTGAAATTGTTTCACTCTCACTGTGAATACGATAAACCAAAGCTTATTCCCTTTGAATTCCTGTCAGAATAAGTTGAGGTCTTTTAGGGTGGAAGTTTCCATCCTGATACATTCTTCTTTCCCAGAGGTATGTCTTTTTCTCTGTCTGGTGTCAGTGAGATGGCATTTGGGATTATGGGTAATAAGGTGTTGACTGCGGTCAGCACAGCTCATTCGACTGAGAACACTGTGAACTCCAGTACTTTGTTTTCACATTTTGAGACCTAGAAAAGAGAAAACAAGAGAGATAAAGGAGCCTTGCTTTCAGACAGTGCTGTCCTTCTCCAGGACACACAGGAGGCCAGTGGTCAGGAACAAATGGTCTGAGGGACAGACTGTATGCTGCAGAACGAAACATCCCTCTCTAAATAGGCCCACATCCCTTTTAGTAACATGGTGATGTCAGCAATACAGAAATACTATAGATGTCTGGTTATCAATTGTATTTTTTTTCTTTTATTGTCTTCTTTAAAGGGATAATTCACCCAAATTTAAAAATTATGTTGTTTACTCACCCTTGGGTTGTTTCTAAACCTGTATGACTGTCTTTTTGCCTTTCCACAGCCCCATAAATAAATACAATTTTATGTGTATCTGAAGGCTTTGAAATAATATACATTTTTTAAAGACTATTTTTTTATGTATTTATTTACAAAGTTTTTATTTTTCTATTTCACTTTCATTATATGCACAAGAGCAGCCAAGGTGTTCTTAAAAAAATAAGTTAAAAAACATAAAATGTGTTTCTTGGCAGAAAGATAATCATATGGGACCAATATGAGTGTGAGTAAATAATGACAGAATGATAATTTTTGAGTGAATTATTCTGACATTTTTAACATTTTTAGGTGAACTACCACAATATTCTGTTAAAACCAAAATTGGACTGACAGCTAAACGGCATCCAGTCAAAACCAGTTTAAAGCATTTAACTCAATTTTAATCTGAGCCCTCTAGTGAATCCGATACTATTTTCATGATCATTTCATGAGACATTTACTTGATAAATGGTCTCTTCGGGTGCTTCAGAGAGCAATGAACCTGTTATTTATAGGTGCAGAAGCCTTCGGACAGTTGTTAATGTCACTGTGTCCTGACCTCACGGGTGAGTTCAAAGCTCCAGTGCTCAGTCGGCCGAGTCGGCCCGCTAAAGTGTTTATGATACTAATATCAGCCGGTCCCATATGGAGAAGGCAGATCCGTAGACTAGTGACTGGGACGGTAGAGGACACGGTTACCGGACCGTAGCCCTGTCACGCAGAGATGCAATCATGACTGTCATTATTACCATTTAGTCCTTCACCAGATGCCCTCTTAACAGGCGACCAAACCTGACTGCAGTACGCCTGCACGGATCACACCATCACCATTCCCCTCCAGTGATCGGCTCCTCTGATCTTCCAATCAGCTCACGTCCTCAAAGCCGATGCATTGACCATGTTTACCTCAGGAAGTGACATTTGCAACTTTATTTAGTTCAATGAGTTGCCGGCTATTGGCATGACCTTTTCTGCCATTGCTGTGTGTCCAATAAGCCTCAGAGACTCTGACTTCTTTTCTCGCCTATATTGGTGTTCAATAAACCCCCGTTCTTCATTGATGAAGTCATTTTGCGCAGTACTTATGAAATGCATCGACTAATAGAGGAGTGTTTAATTCCAATGAGAATATTTATAAATATACAAGAGTGAAGTCGCAATTGATGAGAATGGAGGTCATGTTTATGCCAAGTTGTTTATTAGTGGGTGCAATATGAAACTCAAATGATAATATAATGCTATTTTGTTTGTGTGCTGACAAATATTTTGGTCCCTTGTCAAACTAGATATCAAAAACAGTTTTCAGAAGGTTTAATCGGGGTTAAGTCTCACACCTTTGAGATGTTTCTCTGCGAGTAAATCATGACGGATTTTTTGTTTTTAATTATTTTTTAGATTTCCCATCATGTGTCTTAAGTAAACATGCGCTTACTCTCCTGTTTAAATTCCCATGGGCTGCACTTTTCAGACGCAACTCTAAAGGCATCTTTTACAGTGATAAGGAAGTGCTTTATGTATTCCGGTCATGTCGGATATACACACCTCACTGACAAATGCAAGGCCGGCAGGAGTTAGAACTATGGGGGGATGATAAACAGTTTGTGTATCTGTGACTGAGTAAGGAAAGAGAGCATTTTATTTCTTTGATGAAATGCATTAGACATGTGGTGGGATTGAATCAGGTATGCTTCAGCATGCTGTAGTAAGAAAATTAATTCATAAAGGACTAAATAAAAATGTTTCAAAGCTACCCATTTTCAATCTCGATTTTTGTTTGTTTGTTTGTTTATAAGACTACAGAAGCTGCAAAGCAACATCAACTGTCTGTTAAAACAATTTAATTCAAACAAGAATTGATTTTTTTTTTGGGGGGGCATTGCAGAGTTCTTTAAATCTGTTTTGCAAACACCACATGTCTGTGAAAATACATGAAAAATGTTCAAGGCTTTGTGCTTAAGAGTTGTTCATGTTCTGTTCTCTTACTGTGGAGGTCCACTTTTACAAGCTTCTTCTTTGTGATAGAAATAATGCCACCTTTGGGGTTCAAAAAATATAAAAGTGAATAATACCTTTCCTACATACTCAAAAACTGTGATAGAAAACGTTACTAGACATTCTGTTCCAAAACCTAATGAGCTGCCTACATAGGCAGCATTTTAAGGCAATATAGACAAAGCCTTGTGGAGGAGTGAGCTGTTGTAAATAGACTTACAATTCACTAAATCAGTCAATCAATGTATTGTTTTTGTGTGTTATGTATTATAATGCTAACTGGAGTATTTCATTAGCTTAGTAACATAATGGCAGACTCAGAATGTATCACTTATGATGTTCTTTTTCAGTGCTCCCTTAAATGTAGGGTTTACAGAGCTCACTAAATTTTAAAACATAGTGATAATCTTCACATTCATTGATTATAATGTACAATTCAGAATTAAGATTCATGCCCCAATCCATCATTTATGATCCAAAAAACAAGACACAGTTCAATCAAGCTGCAGTCAGAGGCATGAACTGGAAATAAAGATTCCATTTCTTTGTGCGTTGTGTGCGCCAGAGAGGAGGTTTGCTGAGGGGCAGCATCTCCAGCACGACTATCTTCTTCTTTATTGAAAAAGACAAATGAGGAGGTTTGTAAGCAGACGTGCTTCATTTTAACATCGTACTGTGGCCCATGGCAAAGTAGAGTGCAATCAATGAGTGTCAAGTATGGCATGATGTCACACAATATTTATTTACATAAAATGTGTTCGTATAAAGAGCATAGCAGAAACACACAGCACCTCTCCTAAAGATCAGGTAGTTAAAGCTCAAAAATAATCACAAATGAAAATTCTGAATCATTTTACTTCCATTTTTGGGTGAACCCTAAGCAGGGTGTATTGTGGCTCAATCTGTGATTTTTGAGTGTAGTATATTTTGCCTCCCTTGTGTTTTTGATGTTGGTGGCCTTTTTTAAAGTGGGTTAGCTGTCAGATATGGTATAGAATGAAACCTCCTCCCTAACAAAATTATATCCCACAATTCACCTGTAGTCTCATAACGGAGCCCCCGAGGGTGCAATAAATGTTTATTACCACTAAGCTTCTTTCATAATACCTCCTTCGCTCTAATGCATGTTAAGGGTTATTGAAAACACCTAAGTCTAACACCTGACCTCAACTTATTTCAGATTCTCTTCATCTTATAGTGTTCTCAAAATGTGTATTTTTAGTAGGGGAATAATTCTTTCCTTTTTTCCCACTGATAATCTGAGGTAGACTGAACAGTTATGTGCTTGTCTTCATTACTAATGAAGACTTTAGAGCTTTAAGGTCTTTATATAAGACAACATAAAATGAGAATTGATCATATATACTTTCCTAAAATGCATTCAGTACATTTTTTATCCTTAAAATGTTTTTAAAAAGAAATAAATAGTACTTTTGACCACTTTAAAGCTTCTAAAAGAATGCAAAAGCACCATAAAAACATCATAAAATTAGTTTATATGAATTGTGCACTATACTTCAAGATTTCAGAAATTATACAGTACAACTAATTCAAATTAAAGTCACGATTCACTGAAAATCTGGACTTCTAGTGTAGCTCTGTGAAAGTGAAAGTGAAAATGTTGTGAACGGATCATTATTTTGAGGCAAATCTTTTCAAGAATCGTTTGAGCTAGATCACAATACTGGTCTCAGTTTAATCATGAATCATACTGATCTGAAGTTTAACTCAATGACTGATGGTTAACAGCAAAAAGGACACTTTTCAAAATGTCTCCTTTTGCATTCTACAGAAAGAAAAAAGTCATACGGTGATGAAAAAATTTTGATTTGTGGGTCAAATATTCCTTTAAAATGAAAGCTTGCAGATGTGGCCTAGAAAAAGTAGATTTATTCTACATAAAGCTGGTCTCCCCCTCATTCTGTGAGAGTGTGTTAATGAGAACATGATGAATAAGATCTCTGTTTCTGCATGTTAAGAAACTAGCATAACATACATTACTCAAACAGCTGCAGCTGTATATCAAGTATAATAGGGAGATGCATAGCTGCTTTGTCAGTTAGTCTAATCATATGGTGTTGTAATGCATATGCTGCCTCTCCTTTCTCTCTTGGCCTGTCTTTCTGGTGGCCACAGAGCGGGTGGCATGGGATAGGCGTGGATGTGCTCGTGGATGTTGTGACAGTGGTTCAGTGAGGCGTGAGAGGGAGGGTTACAGTCTTGGCTCAAAGGCAATGCCAGCTGATGCAACAGATGGCAAATGTCTTTGATTGGTGCAAGGTGTTTGATGAGCAGAAATGGCTCTGTTTAATTACTTGTCAAGTTGTCCGTCTGGGGCTGGAGGCTCCTTGTCTGTCTTAGAGGCTTCTGGGACTTCAGGCCTGATTGAATTGCATTGCTGGATGGACTGAAGCACCAAGCAGTTCCTGCATCTGTTGTTTGCACCATCAGAATGTAATTTCTCTCTTTTCTTTTTTTTTTCTTTTTGCAGTATGCACTGGCACAGAGAATAAACTGAGTACTCTGTCAGACCTGGACCAACAGTATCGGACCCTTCGTAAATACTACGAGAACTGCGAAGTGGTGATGGGTAACCTGGAGATCACCAGTATCGATCGCAGTCGTGACTTGTCCTTTCTTAGGGTAAGTACTCTTGGATTTTTTATAGTATTGTTTGTTTTCCATAGTGTTTTGTTATTCTGTGCCATGTCAAAGTCAAAATTTCAAGGTGACAATTACGCTTAGTATATTAGTTACCATACGAGTCAGTTTGGCATGGTGTAAAATTAGTTTTCTGAACTTAGGTGTGTGTCGTAAATCAAACCTGCTAGTTTTTGTTCCCTTATTGTCAACCAGTAGATTCTTGTTCACAAATGAGATTGTTTATTCATTTCCTTCGCAAATTACCTGTCCCAGTTCGTTTAGTTCATTCTCCAAACAAGATGTCTCATTTACTCCACTATAGGCCTTGATATACTTGCAGCCAAGTTCTTATTTTCATTCTTCACTTAAGGTGCGGACACAAAAAGTGGTCCGTTTTCCATTGTCAATAGTGTAGTGATGTATGAGGTACTGCTTACACAGAAGTCACTTTCAAACCAAATAGCTTTCCATTTGTCAGAGCAGCAAATTCACATGACCAACTTCACATGAGCAACGGTAAATGTGATCACACCTTTGCACCAGTTTTGCAATTTGGCACTTTAGTCAGTTTCTTTTTTTCAATAACATTTATGTATATAGCACTTCATACAATAGATTGGTTTAAAACAAGCAGCTTTGCCATGTTAATCATGAAAAACAGCATCAGTGTTTCAATTAGAAACTTTTTTTGACAGTTCACTTTGGCAAGTTCTTTCAAATTCCTGAAACAAACTCTGAACAAACTTAATTTTGGCCTGATTTTGTTCTACATTGTGTCACACCAGTTTGTTTTTTAAATTTCACTTTAAATACATTGGGGCCTTTAGGCTGAATTCAGAAAAGCATATAGCAGAAATAGTAAAAGTAGTATGCTAGTGTTGCGTAGAATAATATACTAGTATGCCCCTGTCCATTCAAATTCAAAACACTAAGTTCAGTAGGTCCAATGTCGAACATACTATAGGTCATATCTTTTCAGCAGGTCCAACCAATGATATGTTTCTTCACAGTCTGCACTTCTATGCTATTTGTTCATGCTGTAGTATTTGAAGTCAGATAAAAGCAACCAAAGCAATCCTGCAATTCAGACAAGAGAGATCTCTGTGAGTTGTAAGTGCATGGAATAAGAATGATTTGTTCACTTAAAAGATTAGAAAGTGGTTTGTTCGTGCATGAAATGCCACTAGTGAAAAAAAAAAAAAACAATAGATGATAGCATAGGCGGAAATCCCGGGGGGGGGAACAAGACCCCCCCTGGCTGAGGGTTGTCCCCCCCTAAAAATATGATTAAAAAAACCATGCTGTGTATTGTAAATAATGTTTACTTAAAATAATTGTAGTAAAACAACAAACGCAAACGGGGCAAAAATGCGTTTTAAGTTTAGAAACATTTTGAGTCTCCCCCCTTGCCTCACGAGCCTCCCAGTGCTTTGGTCCATGCTTTCCTCTTTTATATCATACAAGTCCGGTGAGAGAGAACAAAGCCTCAATAGTTGTGTAACTCCAGTAAGTAAGGCTGTCAGTTTTATTCACTTAAACATCGGATGAAGTGATTATTTTCTCTTTGTGAGAGCAGCGTGTTTTTGAGAGGGCGTCCGGTTTTGCGCGAGAGCAAAGAAAATCCACGTGCGAGGGAAGAGATTCACACTCGCACATTACATATTAATGTGCAATAATGCGCTCTCATCATTTGTCATTAAAATAAGGCAGCGGCTATTTGCACTAAGTGTAAATAGCATATTTTTAAGCGATAGATACTATTTACACTAAGTGCAAATAGCTATAGATTCTATTTACACTGTTAAAATAGCAAGGTTTTCTGCTATTTGTACTACTTATTGCAAATAGTGGCAATTATCTGCACCTCAGTATTGTAGTCCATTATAAAACAGTACACAGTAATAATGTATTGAGTGTAAATTATAGTTTTAATTCAAATTATTAAAAGGATGCCACCTTTTTGGGACAATAAAGCCCTCTCTACACCTACCCTAACCCTACCCGATACTTTATTTTCAACTTTTTGATTATGTCCTTCATTTTTATTGAAAATAAATGCCTTTCTGATGTGATATGAGATTTGAAAAGGGAGAAAAAAAGTTCGGCAAAAGGCAGGCTCGAACTCGGGTCGATCACTTCAAAAGCATGTGCCTTACCATCTACGCCACTGAAACTATTGCTGATTGAGCGTCATGTTGACTAACCCAATCATATGTTAGTGGACGGAGTTAGTATTTGTACTTAGAGGAAAGCTACTACTGTTAGTGTAGCAAGGAGACTAAGGCGTTATTCTAACGGAGTGTCTATTTACACTGTGTACATATCCTTACAAGTACAATTTTAGCTGTATTAATTGTGTCCCCTTCAAAAACTGCTCTTGAGAAATTTTATGTATATTGTCCCCCCCTACTGTTAGACGAAATTTACGCCCCTGGATGATAGTCTGACCTCACTGCTCGCCTCCCCCCATCACAATAGCCCCATCTCCCACATTTCAGCTCGTGCCATGATGAGGATAATGGGTAGTCAGAGAAAGGTCAGGGATCTTTTCTTCATGAACAACGTAGGTATAAATATTATGTGTTCAGACGTGACTAGTGCTCCTGTACTTCCTTGTGAAGACATTGCTGGCTAGATACTTATCACACATCCCTTGCTTAACCAATTTCAATTGATTTAATTTGATCTAATGGGAATGAAGGACACCTTTATTGGATGTGTTGTAGCTGAGATATGTAGCTCAAAATAGACTGGTTTTAGAAGTTTAGAATAGAAAACAACTGAATATGTTTAAATTATGCTAATTGAACTTATTATATTTATTACATTTGAGGCATAAGATATTGTTCTGGTATTAAAGGAAAGGTTCAGCTAAAGAGTCACTGAGTTGAACTCAAGATCTGATTCAAACCAATTTCACTAGTGATGTCAGAATCATGAATGTAATGTTGTTTTGAATTGAATCTTTTTGGTTGATTCAGTTCATAATGATTTGTTCACTGAAGTAGAATTTTCTGAATAATGAGTAAATCTTTATTTTGAATCAGTTGATCTGGTTCACCTCATTACTTGAGTGAACAAAACATTCATATTAGTTTTGTGGACTGGATCAACTGATTACTTTAAAGGGGTCCTAGAATGAATTTTCAAGTTTTCCTTTCTCTTTGGACTGTTACAAGCTCTTGGTGCATAAAGAAGATCTGTAAAGTTGCAAAGACTAAAGTCTCAAATCCAAAGAGTTATTCTTTATTAAAGTTAGAAGTCTGCCACACCCCCCTAAAACAGCTCATTCAAACACACCCCCAGTTATCTACGTCAGCATTTTGGGAGATTTGCCTAACACCGCCCAAAGGAATACGCAAAGAAAGAGGGCATTCCTTTCTCGCTGTATGTTGTCTTGTGCGCCGGCACCATGTCATGGGGACGCTGTGTGTTTGGATGCGAAAGAAAAAGCTCTCTGTTTGACCTACCAAAAGAACAAATAAGAAGAGATCTGTGGCTGCGTTTTATTTTCAACACTGTCCCAGAGCAGTACAACCCAAATATTCGAGTTTGTGCTGCGCACTTCAGCGGGGATTGTTTTATGAACCTTATAACGTCGTATATACAGTATATTGAAGTGATTACATATAACATTAGTCTACACCGGACGCGAGCGGCGCGACGCGACGCCACAAATGTCCGACAGAAAACTGCTGCTGCGTTATATTTATGACGTGTTGACACAAATTTCAAATGATTTTCAATGGTTGCTTTGTCGCGTCTAGTGTTCACAGACTTTAGCTGTTGCGTTGCGACGAATGTCGCGTAAGGTGTAGACACCTTACCAATCTGCTACGTTCTGATCAAGTCGCGCTGGCCGAGTTGACTGATCAGCTTGGTCTTCTACATTTTCTGGATCAGATTCGAGCTCGAATTGATAAGTTAGTACAGTCGACATTATCACCTGTTAATTGCTCAGGAGGCTGATATTCCACATATGGTAAGGGGCGTAACATTTCCGACACACGCTTAGAGTAATCGGCCAATCACAACGCACGATACAGCTGGCCAATCAGAGCACACCTCGATGATTTTCATCGGTGAATTGTGTCAAAATCGACCCATTTCAGAAAGGCGGGGCTTAGAGGAGATAAAATAACGTAAATTATGTGAAAAATAGAGCGTTTTTTTTTTATTTAAACCAGGTAAACACATTGCATTAAACCAAATAAACATAAAAATGATCTTTTCTCTACCCATTCTATGACCCCTTTAAAAGAATTTATTAAAAAGAACAATTTACTCATTAATCAGACAATTCTAATTCAGTGATCAAATTGTTCATATCAGTTTTGTGAACTGGTTTAATCAATTCCGTGAAAAAGATTAGATTCAAAAGAATGATTCGCTCATGAACTGATCAACCTTTTAAATGTAATCTTTCCACTTTTTAACTCACAAATAATAATAATAATAATAATAATAATAATAATACATTATGAATTATTTGTTCAGTCAAGTAGCAATTCAGGAGTGAATTGTTCATTTGTGTCAAATCTTTCTCCAGTCTGTCACTTATTCATTGATTCAGGCTCAAATACCTTCACAAATCTATCTTTTGTCAGTTATGCAGTTTAAGAAATGTGGTCACTATGGACTATGGACTAATTAGACTGAAAAAAAAGCAGCATGTACTGACATGAGTATATATTGTTTGAATTTTAATTTTCATGATTGCTTTAAAGACTCAAATAGAGTTGAATAGACTATACCAAAGAGGATCTTAGTGGACTCCCCTCATTACATAGCCCAGGACAGCGTTTTCAGTTGTCCCATCTGATATCAGCCCTACAGGTCCATCAGTTTTTCTTTAAAGTCTGTTTCTGTATTACTAATTGTTCTGGAATCTGTTTTAGATGAGTCGAAAACACACACACAGCACCACCCTGCAGGTCAGGAAGACTTTGCAGCTGTACAGGGCAAACATTGGCCTCCCACTGAGGTAATTGGCCAATGCGATTGCTGGTATCAAAGTAAAAGCGTTGATAAACTGAGTCATATTATTGCTCAGGCTCAATGGGATAATGGTTAGGGAGAAGAACACATTCTGTGCTTAGACATCAATCTAAAAACAATTCCGGTTCATGTTTATTTCGTTGCACCATAGGGGAGCATAGTGTACCATGAAAATCCCTCCTAGGAAGAGGCTTTAACATTTAGACTGCCATCTTTGTAGGTCTCCATGTATCTAGAGGCACCCAGCTGCACAGGTTAATTGAACTTGTTAATTGAGAACAACAGCAGGGGCAAAGGGTAGAGTCACATGTGTATTTTGGATAGGATTTTTAATATTTTAAAACATTAATATCACGCTTCCCCAGGGTCTTCCTGTCAGTTGGGGAAAACTTCACCTTGAAAAGACAAGAACAAGGAGAAGAGAAATCTTTTCAGCAGTTGACTAGCCGTCTCTTGGGTGATTGAAACTGATGCTTCCTTTTTAAAGATAGCTGGAGATTGATGGCCACTTCCAAAACAGCCAGAATAGCTTTAGTGGTAAACAGAGTTCATCTTCTCGTGCCTTCAGGGCTGATGAATTAAACCCCCCATGTGATGAATAACTGTAATTCTGCCCTCTTAAAATTTCCACATTTCTCTTTTAAAGGCAAAGGTTACATCGCATCCCAGAGTTGGATGTTTTGCGCGGCCTTTCGGTCTAAGTGGACAGTTGCTGGGTTTCCATGCCATTTATGCGCATTTTCAATTTGCGCTTAAGAAAACCTGAATTTAAACACTTGATATTCGCATAAACTCTCAGAATTTGCATATGGTTTGTGCTCTGGGCCGAGGTGGAGTTTAAGTTGACGGAAATATTTTTCTTTTTGCAAAACAGATTCGGTATTCTCACCATTTGGAGGCGTTTCTGCTCTTTCTCAGAAAAAAAAGACGAACACGAGGCTCCTTATATAATGTGCAGTGTTGTGCATTCTCTTTTGTAGAATTTTCCCAAATATATTTAAAACATTTGGATGGAAATCCAGCTGCTGACACCCTCTTGCAATAATCCACCATCTTTGATTAGGCTGTCTTTCGGCCCTCCGTCGCATATAATGCATTATATGCTTAGTTCAGGATTTAATGAGCCGATATAGAGTTAATAACCGGTTATCATTTCCAAGAGGAAAGCGTAAATATTTCCACAAGGCAGCATGTCATTAGGCTGAAGATTAGATACTGCAGAGTGCCTACAGTGCGAGGTCTGATTGGAAATATTACTAGATACGGTGTTGCTATGGAGTCCTGACAGGGACCAGAACCATTTTTCTTTTTAATTTCACGTCTCTTTTTCTCATCGACTGTTTCTTTTTTTTTTTTTTTTTTCTTTCTATGCATTTTCCTTTTTTCCTCATGTTGTCGGTTCTAGTCAGTTCAAGTGGCTTCCCAAAAAATAAAAACCAATGCTCCTAGAATAGCTTTCGTGTCCTGAACTGAAGTGACTGGAAGTTATCTTTTGGCACTGTAGTGCTGCTGTGACTTTGCTAAAGGGTCACCGGCCTTCAATTGTCAGTGACATTTTGTAGATTTAAAGTAGGAGCATATAAAAACGTTGCTAGCAGTATATTCAAAAAGCCATTAATGAACATCTTGTCATTCTTAAAAGATCAGTAGTTTTTCAAATACATGCATATACACATTTGTTATCTATTTTAAAATATAATTTATCTCTGTGATGGCAAAACTTAATTTTCAGCAGCCATTACTCCAGTCCTCAGTGTCAAATGATCCTTCAGAAAGCATTCTAATATGGTGATTTGCTTCTCAAGAAACATTTCTTATTATTATCAGTGTAGAATTACCATAAAAGGCCATACAATTCTGGGTAATTTGCGATTGTTTCAAGACTTATATAAGAAAATTCTAAATTAAACAATCGCAGAGGGAAAGAAACTCCATCTTCTCCATTGTTTTTCACAGCCTGAGGCGTCTGTGAGCTCGGATGGGCCAAAGGTTGCTTCTGTCAGAAACATTCACCTCCACTTCCTATAAACTTTCTTATTTGTTTGCTGACTCTAAATATTGATTCAAATAAAACTTACCTTGGAATAGAGAACATTTAGGATGACTTTCCTGGCAAATACTGTCTAAGCAGCCGTTGTTGTGTGGGTTGTGAATACTTGGTTCTCTATTTAACCCTGAGAATATGCAACTCATTCTTATGAAGATGAGCTACAATTTACTTCCATAAACTTCAAGAGAATACAAAGTATTTGAAAAGAAATAAGTTTTGTTTGGTAATGGATGATTCACTGGCTTTTTCCAATAACCTAGTAAACTACTGTACAGTCTGCTGCCTACATAGTAATAGAGTCTCATAAGAAAGTATCTGATTATTGTTGTTTGTTATTTGTGTATAGCTGTTTGTAGGCTGATCATTGGTGTTCGTCCATCGAATAACCATAGCCTATATTTTATGACTAAATGGTTTTCCTATTTTAGTAAAAGTAAAATCAAAATTAGGAGCGAATTTGATTGGTTTGTCAGCTCAGTAAAATGGACACAGAGTAATGTAAATACTGAATGTACTTTGTACTTTGAAGGTCCAAATTAGGAAAAAGTATAATTTTTGCATTAGAAACATAATTGAGTAAAAGTCAGTTCCAATAGTGTTTCTAAATTCCTAAAATTGCATAATAAAGTACAGTAATGGAGTAATGGTAATGTCTGTAGTTTTTTCAGGGCCAAGTGCTTCACACATGCTGCGTTAGATCAACTGTGATCGGAGAGACGTTTTCACAGAGCCCTTCAATATTAATGAAGACTGATGAAGTGTTTGGGAGCCCGTGTCTTTCAGCTCTGCCTAGATGGGATTGACAATCGCAATTAGCAAACTCTCAAGTTCATTTCCATCACTTTAATATGACACGAAGACGGGCTTAAAAGGGGAGGAAAGAGAAGAGGAGAAATTTCTTATGCTTTGGTAATAATGTGTAAAATATTAGTGCAATTAGAGCATGTGGAGAAAAAAAAATCTTTTTCACAGAAAATCATATCTTGACTGTCTAATAAAGCAATGAATTAATTCAATAATAAATATTCATTATAAATAAAATAATAAATATTAAATAATATAAATAAAATAATAAATATTAAATAATTAATATAATATAATATAATATAATAATGGTAAAATTGATCGAGCAATACAGTAATTAAACAATATGATTGAATATATATATATTATATATATATATATATATATATATATTAGTGCTGTCAGTCGATTAAAAAATGTAATTGTGCTAATCACAGTCATGGACTGTGATTAATCATGATTAATCACAAATTTAAAATACTAGGATTTACCTGTAAATGTGTTGAAATAAAGAAATGCATGACAAACTAGTTTAAGGAAACAGAACCTTTCACACCTCCGCTAGGTATGAGACATAATCCTTATTATTCTTTTATCATTATTCTTTTGTTTTTATTCAGCCATTATCAGTCTTTATACTGGCAATAAAACGTTTACCAAGCCACATCGCTTCAATCCCAGTATACATTTACCCAACTTGCCCAACTATTATCATTTTCTTGCGACCTTATGTGAAGTATTATGACAAAATGCATTATGAAGAAGAATTGGACCTGTTCTGCAGTTGCATTAGAGCTAACATTAGCATCGTGCTACATAAGACAATTTATGAGATTTAATAGTACACTTTTACTCAGAACTCACTTCAAACCACCATCGAGTGTTTGTAATAACTTCCTTTTGCGATCACATGTGGAATTTGGACGTTTACTGTTGTTAAAATATGCCATTTATAGCCTTTTATATCGCTGCACAAATTAGCATTTCAGATGTACACATTCATCTCAAGAAAATCACATATAAACCATATCCTATCGTAATCGTTTGTTTATTATCTTATATAATCTATAGTGGCTGTTGTCATGTTTATTTCTGCTGTGTAAAAGCCTTAACGTGTATGCTCTGGCTGAAACTCACGTTGTTTGTGATGTTACAACCGCCTCTCCGTTCTTAAGTTGCCAGGTATACATTCCAATTATAATACACATTAGTAAAAGGATCTATTTTAATTTTTATTTATCTATATACACTTTGGGCGGCCGTGATTATAAAAGTAGCCCAAAAAACCGAAACCCACGGCTCTGTAAATTTTCCCACAACTGTATTTTCAAAATAGCCCAATTGTGCGGGAAAACCGCGACCGTGGCAACATTGGTTCGCTGTACCCTCATCACACAATGATAGATAACCTTCCGCGCTGCGATGATGGCAAGAAGTTGGGGTCAAACCTTATCAAACGATTAATTTGCGTTAAAAAAAATATTAACGCGTTAAAATTTTTAGATTAATCGCATGTGTTAACGCGTTAACGTTGACAGCCCTAATATATATATATATATATATATATATATATATATATATATATGTATATGTGTGTGTGTGTGTATATATATATATATATATATATATATATATTACCATGAACATATTTAATATTGTTGTTATTGTATATTTTATTATATATTACATATCTAAATTCTTATAATAATAATAATAATAATACTTTTATTATTATTATTATTATGGGCACCAACCATCTGTTTATTATACCGGAGTAGACAAAAATATATGGAATGATGGAGATTTAATATTAATATAATATTTAATATTAATCTAATAATAAATAATATGAATATTTCATATTGTAAGGTCTGTTTTGGGTTTTGTTTCATGTTTTTGTTTTCATGTCTTTTATTTTGAAGTTCTGTTATGGTTCCTGTTTGTGTCATGCTTCCCTTGCCCTCATGTCTTCATGCTATTGGTTCCCTTATTCAATGTGTCATGTTCTGATTGGTTGTCTAAGTCATGTGTCTTGGTTCCCATTGGTTGTTTCTTGTCATGTGACCTGCTTAGTCTACTATAAGTTTGCTAGTTATTGCATTTGTGCTTGGTCGTGTATTAACGTTGTAACCTGCTGTTGGTGAGTTTAGTTTGTTCATGCCACGTCTGTTTCATGCCATGCCAAGTCTGTTTCATGTCAAGCCTGTTCATGTCAAGTCAAGTCTGTTTCAAGTCTTTGTCTGTTTGGATTCTGTTTGGATGTTTGGATTTCACCTTGTAAATAAACTGCACTTGGGTTCATCACTACGCTCGCCTTCAGTGGACTCCTCGTTACACATATAATATTAATAGTTGATATCATTATTATTATTGTTATTATTATAAAATATTAATATTATATGTATTATTAAAATGTCAGTATAAAATGAGGAAGTATTAAAATATAAATTCTTGTATAATAATAATAATAATAATAATGTTATTAGTTTTGTAGTTTTTAAAATGTCAGTGTTTACATTTTTTTTTTTATTTTTTTACTTTGGTACAGTAAGCTAATTTGCAACCATGTTGGCTTGCCACTTGAAGCCTGTTGTAAAATCTGGGTGCTTCAGCGAAACAATTGAGAATCACTGAAACTTTTTACCTCATGTTTATGCAGGAACAGTTTAATGGAGTTTTTGAAGAAATATAAACACTCCCACACATGGAAGGAAAAAAAAGAGGAAGAGAGAGACCTCTTTCTCAGCTCATGGACCGCTCGAGCGTCTCCTCACTTCTCCTGCCTACGGCGAATGTCAGCACAGGTTCACATTCACAAAGGCTCGGCACACGCGGCAGTGCTGCAGTCAGGGATGTCTCACTTCCCGTAACGATGTGTGTCGTCCAGCTCTGGCAGAGCGACAACACCTCAGGAGACAGTGAGGAAGAAAGAGCAGGTGTTTGAGCTGAAAGAGGAGACAGTGATACAGTGAGACAAGGGCAAGAGTAACAGGAAAGCATTATAGCATTTGGTCTACTATAGTGTTGGTTTGTATGTGTTTGG
Source organism: Tor tambroides (assembly GCA_021397915.2). Lineage (NCBI taxonomy): Eukaryota > Metazoa > Chordata > Actinopteri > Cypriniformes > Cyprinidae > Tor > Tor tambroides. The sequence continues at coordinate 15,989 of JAFVLL020017914.1, read as the reverse complement.
GACCAGTCAGTGTTTGTCAGCAGAAGGTTTAACTCTGTTTTGTGGATGGCTAGCAGATATATTTTGAGGCCAATGCGCCATGTCATTCTACGAGAAAGTTTAACTAGATCCTTCATCCCTTCGTGCATATTTCTTAAAGATTTCTACTGTAGCTAATAACTTCTTTTTGTAATTGTGAAATATTATTACAATTTAAAATAACTGTTTCTATTTTAATGTATTTTTAAATGTGAAGAACTGCAAAGATTCTACATTTATTGTCAGAATAAACACTGCTAGAAAGCCCAGGTTGTGGTAGTTGACTCATCTGTGCAGTAGGAGGTGATGTGTTTGACCCACAGCAGGAAAGTACTGCTGAGCTTGTGCTGGTCATGTGTTTAATAATGGCTGGGTCAGTGTTTAGTGGGGAGGATAAAGTTCACAGGGTCTGTCCTGACTCTAAGTGTCAGGAAGATGTATGAGCTGTAGTCAGGGCACATCCTCCCCTCACAGTGCAGACTAATGATGCTACAAGCCCTGATGGACACTTTCATTACAGTCAGATCCTTCATTCCACTGTTGAGGAAGCTACTTTCAAACTCTATCTTGACAAACTGCAATGACACATAAAGTAGTTCATTTACAATCATGCTTCTCTTTTCGAGCATTTAGCCACAATAAACGATACACAAAGTTATGATTCATTTATTGATGTGCAGTGCAGGTGGAACTATTCTTCAGGCTTGTTCTGGATATAGATTGTTAATTTGTGACCTCCGTTGTACATGGAATATTTGCATTTTTATTGTCTTTTTTTTTCTTTCTTGTAATGTATGAGCAAGGCTTGCAAAATATTTCCTTTGACCTTGTTTTTCCATTAAGATTCCTCCAGGATGTTTGTTTTTTTTTTTTTTTTAATTTATTTTTAACCCTTTTGTCCATATGACCATAGCATGAGCATTGATGGGTTTTGTGTAGTAAATATCACAAGTAGTTCAAAATTGTCTTAAATGAAAATAATTTTGTGACTTTTAGGTTAAAATTCTTTATATATATATATATGCGTGTGTGTGTTTGTGTGTGTATGTATGTATGTATGTATGTATGTATGTATATGTATATATATATATACTATATATTATATATATATATATATATATATATATATATATATATATATATATATATATATATATATATATATATATATTAGGGCTGTCAACGTTAACGCGTTAATGCATGCGATTAATCTAAAAATTTTAACACGTTAATACTTTTTTTTTAAAGCAAATTAATCGTTTGATAAGTTTGACCCCAACTTCTTGCCGTCATCGCAGCGTGGAAGGTAATCTATCATTGCCTACGTCCCAATGTGCATATATCCATCCTAAATTCTATGTGATATTAGTAATTTTCAATACTATTTAGTGCAGATAGGGTGGATAGTATGCACATTGGGACGCAGGGATTGTGTGATAATGAAGCACTGGGCTAGACAAAAGTGAAGCGAACGCAGAGTGAGAGAGCGAGTGTGTCCAAGAGAGAGAGAGAGAGAGAGTGCGCGAGAGATATGTGATAAGGGTACAGCGAACCAGTGTTGCCAGGGTCGCCGTTTTCCCACACAATTGGGCTATTTTGAAAATACAGTCGCGGGAAAAATTACAGAGCCGTGGGTTGCGGTTTTTTGGTCTACTTTTATAATGTACCGTGGCTGCCCAAACTGTATATATATATATATATATATATATATATATATATATATATATATATATATATATATATATATATATATATATACATGTGATATATATACTGTATATATATATATATATATATATATATATATATATATATATATACATATATACATACACATGTGATCGCAAAAGGAAGTTATTACAAACACTCGATGGTGGTTTAAAGTGAGTTCTGAGTAAAAGTGCACTATTAATCTCATAAATTGTCTTATGTAACACGATGTTAATGTTAGCTCTAATGCACCAGAACAGGTCCAATTCTTCTTTATAATGTATTTTGTCATAATGCTTCACATAAGGTCGCAAGAAAATGTTATGTTGTATTTATTTAGAAATACTTTTGATAATAGTTGGGTAAATGTTTACTGGGATTGAAGCGATGTGGCTTGGTAAACGTTTTATTGCCAGTATAAAGGCTGATAATGGCTGAATAAAAACAAGAATAATGATAAAAGAATAATAAGGATTATGTCTCATACCTAGCGGAGGTGTGAAAGGTTCAGTTTCCTTAAACTAGTTTGTCATGCATTTCTTTATTTCAACACGTTTACAGGTAAATCCTAGTATTTTAAACTTGCGATTAATCGTGATTAATCACAGTCCATGACTGTGATTAACGCGATTAAATTTTTATATACACAATAATAAGAATAGACAATTTAAGAAGAATTAAAACAAAATAAAATAAAGTAAATATACAAGATAAACTTTACAATATTGTACACATTTACAGATGCATAATATCATTGTAGGAATAAATAAATAAATAAATATCTAGATAATAATACAATTTAATACTCTGACATTCATAGTGGTCTTTACTAAAATATAAACACTGGTGATCACGTTTAGGTTAAAATTCTTCTAATTAAACAAAGTCACATCTATATAATGAAGGTAGATTTAAACTGAAATGAACTGTGTCCTTAGTAAAGGTTTTTTTTTTTGTTTTTTTTGAGGTTGAGGCAGTTAGCCATGTTTATATGTAATTTTATACAATTTACTATCTATACCTTTTTGGGGCTTTATATTTTGTTACTTTTTAAATTTTTTACTGTTTTATTAATTGTTTTGTGTTTCACAATTTAAAATGTATAATTCCATTCCAGGTCATTCCATTGTGACAGCTTATTCTATATAGTGTGATAAAATTATTGCAACAATTTTCTTTTTCCTGGGCAATAATGGCAAAAATGTTTTGCAGCTTCTTTTTTTTTTAATACTCTTATTGAGGAAGGATGCATTAATACAGAGAACCCTGAAAAATGTATCATGGTTTCCACAAAAATATTCATCATCAGTTTTTTTTACATTTATTATCAGTTTTCAACATTGATAATAATAAGAAATGTTTCTTAAGCACCAAATCAGCATATTAAAAGCATCTTATTCTGCATATTATTCTGCAAGATCATGTGACACATATTCAAATATGTGAAACATATTCAAAATATATGCCATAAATTGTAATAATAGTTCACAAAATTAGTGTTTTTAATGTATTTTTGATCAAATAAATGCAGCCTTGGTAAGCATAAGAGACAAACATTCAAAAACACTTAAAAATATTTCTGACTTTAAACTTTTGAACAGTACTGTACGTGTCTATACTGAGAAATATTCACTGGATTAGAAAGTGTGACAACTAGCCCCGGTCTCTCCTCGTGTACAGACAGGAAGGTGACTTTCAACAGAGTGAAGGTATGTCGTGAAGGTGACAAGCTCCTCTGTGTGCAGGGAACTTCCTCCGTGTTAACTGAGATGTCTTACACCCACCACAGCAGAGCGCACAACCTGACAAGCACTCCGCGTCTCTCATATACACTTTCCAATCCCGGAGAAAGGAGAAGCAGACAGATAAAGAGAGTCAAAGAGAAAGAGAGAGAAACGAGATAAAGACGAGGAGAAGCGTTGGTTTCTTATCTCAACAGAACACCGGTCACTGAATAAAGAGCATTAGAGAAAAAGCAGCAAGGGAGTCACAATAGTCTGTCCGGGCCGCACTTACACTAGCCGTCTCGTTGTCCTATCTCCCTCCGTTCTCCATGGCGGGAAGGTGAATGTGAGACTAGGCCACGCTCGCATGCTAAATGAAATCAATTTACACAAAAGCAGCACTCACTCCGGGCTCTCAGTATGGGTCGTGTCAGGTTCACCGTGCCTACAATGGCTGAACATACTTTATTAACCGCTGCTTCCTGATAACAGAGCCATCTGGAATTAAATGGAGATTTCCCACCATCCACACACTCCTCGCTTAAAGGAGCTCATTCCCAATATGAGACGCCTTTTAGTGGCTTCTCTGGAGCGCTGTTTGGAAAGCAACTCATAATCATGTCCAGACTGAATCTACAGTCTATTTCAACATTGTTTCTGTCCTTAGTCCAAATCTAAGTCAATTCTCTTTTTGGTTTTCTTCTCTTTGATTGCCAAGAAAAGTATGTTCACATAAAAATAAACCCACTGAGCAATTTATTGGCAACAACTTTTATCAAATTCATCTCTTATTTTATTTGTTTTGTTTTGTTATTTTGTTATTTTTGTAACTTTGCAGTTGGTTGCTGGCGTTGATTTACATTATATTACATTGTGTTATTGGCAACAGCTTTTTTTTAAATTCATATTTTATTTTATTTTATTTTTGTAAATTTGCAGTTGGTTGCTTGGGTTGATTTACATTATATTATATTATTGGCAACAACTTTTTTTAAATTCATATTTTAATTTATTTATTTTTGTAAATTTGCAGTGTTTTGCTGGGGTTGGTTTATATTATATTATATTATATTGGCAACAACTTTTTTAAATTCATATTTTAATATATTTTATTTTTGTAAATTTGCAAATGGTTGCTGGGGTTGGTTTATATTATATTATATTATATATTATATTATATTATATTATATTATATTATATTATATTATATTATATTATATTATACTATATTATATTATATTATATTATACTATATTATTATTCGAAAGTTTGGAGTAAGGTTTTTCTTTTTTAAATATTTTTTAAAATTGTCTCTTATGCTCACCAAGGCTGCATTTTTTTATTTTTTTTATTTTTTTTGATAAAAAAAAAAAATACAGGAAAAAAACAGTAATCTTGGGAAATATTATTACAATTTAAAATAACTGTTTTCTATTTTCAAGATATTTAAAAAAAAATAACTTCCTTTATGTAAACCAAATCCCTGGTGTCTGGGAAGTTGCCAGTGGTCTGTGACCTAAAATCATTTAATTTAGCTTTACATTTTTGTAGAACACATTGTGGCAATAGATGAAATAGCAGTTTGTAGAGGACACTTGCTTGTCTGATTATTACTGTAATGACATGAAACCAAATGTATTTAAGCATCACATACTGTATATGGCTGCATAATATTGCAAAAAACAAGTAACAGCGAATGCACAGAAGACTCTTTATCTAAACTCTTTGACAAAAATAAGAAATACCAGTATCATACTCCAGTGTTTTTTATCTCTGCTGTGTACTGCAGATTCAGACTGAACATAAACACACTTTTTTTCTGAGTGTGAAAGTGTGCTGCTCTGTGTTTAGTCAGGTAAGTGTTATCCATCGATCATGTTTGTAATGGAAGCAAGTAAGTGGGTCAGAACCTGGTGGAGTGGCATTACCTCTGTCAGTGCTTGTTCTTTCTCACCTGCTCTCTTCCGCAGCTGGAATTTGTAATATCTTTCTCCTTTTTCTTGGTGGATGTGCTCAATTGTGGTCTATAGTTTTAAGATGGAACAGCATTTACAACCAATTTTGCCTCCATAATGTGGTATATTTTAAGACTCAGTCCCCCTGCAAAACCTGATTACTTTGGATTCAAAAGTTATTCCATTGACTGCAAAAGTAAAAAAAAAAAAAAAAAAAAAAAAAAAAAGTTTGACTTTTTGGTTTAATAGTCAGTGCCTGATCTGAAATACTCCTTGATGGTTAATAATGAAAATATTGTGTCAATCACTTTGAGTTATATAGACATATCAGAAAAAGTAACTGAAACAACAAATGAGAAAATTAAAAAAGCTAAAAATAAATAAATAAATAAAAAACCTTTGTCTTTCTTTGTGTTTTCACTTAGTGTCCTTACAACCTTCTAAATTAAAATTTTGTCATTTGTTCCCTATGGTTTCTAGGGAATTAGCCTACTAATTTGACAAAATATCCAAAGTATTACATCACATAGAAATATCAGAACACTAATTGTGTGTTATATGTTAAAATGGATATAATAAAACTATTTTATTATTACTATATTATTACTATAATTATTGTATTTTTATTACTATATTAAAATCACTGAGGATGTTTAGTTGTCAAAAAGTAGTAATAATAATAATAATAATAATAATAATCATTATTATTATTATTATTATTATTATTATTGTATTTTAGATATAATTACGTATTATATATTAAAACATAATAATAACTGTTTATATTATATATTAAAATATAATCATTACTGTTTTCCTCAATCAATTGTAACATTATATTATATTATATTATATTATATTATTTGTACTGATAGTGTCAAACACTTCTAATCACACATTATAAACTGATTTTGTGAGGGGATTGAATCTTTTGAGGAACCTTGGAGACGAACCACGGAGGGTGAAGGTCAGGTTCACTCTTAAGATGCTAATGCTCCAATTGAAAAGGAAGGTCATTTCAGAGGTAGATCAATTTTATGCACAGATGAATCATGCACAGCAAGACCATAAATGTGTTTTAAAAATCTAAATACAGATCAGTCCGGTTTAATGTTGACTTGTGTGTTTTTTTTTAAATCAGTATTAAAACTAATAATCTCTCAGAACAAATTGTTTTCAGGCTCCAAAGAGAACAGAAGGGAAAAAAACAATTCTGTGTTTGAGCTTGTGAAACAAGAAGAATGTCCTCTGCTGGGGGTTTTACTGGTTTTATAGCAGTCAAGACAAAGGAGCAGGCTGTGGAAAGGAGGCCCTGAGGACGGAGTTTCAGAGGAAGGACAGAATGGGTAAACAATGGAAATGAAGACTAATACCTGCAGAAAGAGGGCTGAACAGATGCGACATGCTCTGACGCATGATAGGACTGCCTGAACGGCGTGTCTGCGCCAGACCGGCTCTCTGCAGAGAGGGTGACAGTCAGACAGGTGCGTTCGACAGCGAGAGACGGCTGAGAATCCATCTTGTTTTACGGCAGTCTAGCTAGGCCACAGCCACGGCACTCCTCTGTTTCTATTAGAGCGGGGGTCCTTGAGCGCGATGGGCTGGTCTTTGTGCCGCTTGACTTTAATTATGATTGGTCAGTGCTTGTCCCTCTGACCTTGTTTTGAGGCAGAGGAAACAAATCACAGCGAGGGAACGTGAGCTAAAGTGTCTGTTTTTTAACCAAGGACTAACCTGCCTTTAAGAGATGTTCATTAAAGAGATTAAAATATAATTTATCCTGCTTAAACTATGGTGCGACGCGTAATCAGTTTAGTAAACAAATGGCTGTGCGCGTTGTCCGGTCTGTTTACCGGCCCCCTCCCTGTCTTACACTTTCACACAATAACTAGTGGCTGTTTAAATAAGAACTCATTAGAATTACATAGCCATTTAGCTAAGTGACATTGGGTGTAATTGTACCATCCATCAATTGCTGTGTGTAATAACACACTTGGAAGAGCTGAATGTTGATTAGCCGCTGGCCAATTTCTCGTGTAGCTGAAAATAATGACTGAGAAAAGGGCCATGGGGCAAGGTGGAATCTCCCTCTGAGGAGCCGGTCACACTCACTGACCTGTGCGGGCCAAATTAACTTCTTTTAAAACCAATGAAGACATCGTCATTACTCCCGTGAGGCCAAAGCCACTCATAGCTTGTCTTCTGTTGAGCATTTTGCTCATAAATAAAGCAGTGGGTTTAGTTGTCACACAGGGTTGTATTATCTACCCAAGTATCATCTCAGAAACAGGTTTGAATAATATGAATTGCTACATGTACATGCACTTTAAATGATATAAAATCAAACATTTTATTAATTACAATATTCATTGGCCAAAATAATGGCCAGCAATTTTTAAAATAATTGTATTCTTTGCTTTACAGCTAATTGTATTTTAATATTTTTTTAATATATTTTAGAAATTTTTGTATTTTTTTTTAAATCTTATATAACTATATATTAAATAACTAATAGGTATAAATGTATAGATATATAGCTATTTATTTATATATTTATTATAGGCTTAAACTGTGAAATAATAAATCAAACAGTAAAAATGTAATGTATGTAATATATATATATATATATATATATATATATATATATATACACAGTATACACACACACACACACACGCGCGTAATATACCATTTTTAATATTTTATTGATTGAATTTTGTGTTAAATGGTAAAACGTATACAATAAAACTATAAAACTATTGAAAATCAACAGTGATGCTCAGTTTTCAGAGTATATTTATTAATAATAATAATAATAATAATAATAATTTTGGATTATTGTTATTATTTAATTATATTATTATATTTTTCATTATATAAAAATATATAATTGGGAATTATTATTATTATTATTATTATTAATAATAATAATTATTTATTTTAGATTAGATTAGATACATGTGGCATATATATATATATATATACTGTTTACTTTTATGACAGTTTTTTCCAATGCAGTCTGATGATATTCGGGCATGTTGTTTTTTTGTTGTTTTTTTGATAGCCAAGACTTCAGGTTATTGGCTTGTACAGAAATTGACTTTCAAACAAAAGTCTACCTTGTGAAATGTTCACTGGAGTGTGACAACTAACCCCGGTCTCCTTTACATCTCTCCCTGTACCCTGATTACCTGTCTTTTCTCCCCTCATTTCAATGCTTATCTTTTCCATTTCCTGTCTTTTTATCGTTTCCTCATTTATTGCTCCTCGTTCTTAACTTGCCCTTCTCTCTTTCCTTTTTAATTTCCCTCATTCTGCCTATTTCTGTCCTGAGGCGTTAGCATGTGCAGTGTTTGCCTGTGAGGCTGCCTCCTGTGTGTTGTTGCAGCTTAATAGGGACAACAACAGCGCCACACATTCCCCTCTTTCCTGTTGCCCTTTCTCTCTCTGCAGAACGGACCATCTGAAATCCAACTGCCGGGCTATAATTATGGCTTTAACTAGGGACTAGTGCAGCCATTAATCAAGTTCACCAAAAAGCACAGGCTCTGCCCGGGCCGTTTCTCCCACTCCTCGTCTCTGAGCATGTGTGGGCTAAAAATCCCACAGAAATAGTGCTGTGGTCCTACCTGCTCCAATCGCTATTCATTGATAATCCCTCCCCCTGGAATGTTGGCCTGTTCCTCCTACAAAGCTATCGTATGGCTTCAGAAGACTTGGAATATAACACAGAAGGTCTATAGACCACTTTCACACTGCTTAATCTGAGTTCCCACAGCCTTTGACCAAAGAATTCACATATTTTTCTTTTACACTCATTTGTGATTACTGGATTGCTGGACCTTTCCTATCATAGTGATTCTACTTGCAAAACCAATTTTCTGCTGTAAAAATGTAACTAGAAAAATGTATATATACAACATACACATTTCTCTGACTTTGACTTTCAAGATGATTCAAGTTTTTACCATGTTATTTATTTATTTATTTTTCTTGAAGGCTTTGGGCTATCCCTTGAAAACTTTATTCTACTGGCTAGATTTTGCATTTCTTAAAGAAAATGGCAGATCTTACAATGCGTTTTGCGATAAAGCCTGATTATAATTCACTATGCATATATTATTAAAATATCATCACTGGGAGATCTCATCTGAACATAATTTTCTTAAAAGCATTCTTGACATCTTAATGTTAACTTTTGCTGTCCGTTTGTTTATTCACTCATTCACTCATGCATTCATTTTTATAGTTTAATTTACTTTAGCATTTTAAATTTTGCTTATGTCTATCTGTCCATTTTTTGGTGAAATGATCTAGTTTGAATGGATAAATGTCTACTTTATTTGTACTGTATGTAATTTCAACAAAGTGCGCAATGTATTTTTAAACTTTGTTTACTTTGCACTTTATTATTCATTTAATTTGCCATAAAATGGAAACTTGTCTTTGGCACTGGTGTTAAAAATTGATGTTTGTTATTCCATTGCCAAAAACAAAATGCAGTTCATTGGCAAATTGGCAACCTGGTCTCATGACGAAAACGTACCTCTGGAAACTTTTTTTGCAAGACACAAAATACATACCACCATGTACGTTTCTTGACATATTTGATGTGAAATGTCCACTGGATGGCGTTAAAAGAGTGTTAGGTTTTTTCCCTGGAACAGATGAACGTACGTTTTATGTGACGTTGGTTTTGTACGTGCCACCGCAATTCTGACTTGAAATGTCCACTGAGTGGCGCTGTAACGCTAATGCTCCGTGACGTTTTAAAATAAAGTACTATCTGCACTACACCTAAACCTACCCGATAGTGTGAACAAAAGCGAATGTGATGTAAAAACGCAATTGCAATCATGCCATTTTAGTCTCATCTTTCAGCTCTTTCATTGTGAGTCAATGTTTTTGATGGGATTTGTACCCAAGGATTCCGCGTCGTAAGTCCAGTTCCATGCAGGCTGAGCTACCGAGCAAGCATGTTATGTTCGAAAAGCAAAACATATGGAGCTGTAATCATAACTGTGTCATAAACTCTTACAAGTTCTCGCTATTTTACCGCCTCTAGTGTTCATTTCTGTTGGATACTGTAGCGATTTGTACTTATTTGTATGTATTTCGCGTCTCGCGAAAAAGTTCCCAGAGGTACGTTTTCGTCATGAGATCAGGTACCAAATTGAATAGATAAAGTGCGAACTCCAGTGTGTAGTTCACCGAGAGCCAAAATGATCTCCAAAATAAGTTTGAATGGAGATGTTGGCGACGAATTAATTGCAGAAAATGTAGAGGAAGAACAAAAAGACATATGAGGGATTTCAGTGCAATGATCACCTTGTAAGCTCTGTAATTAAGTAAGGAAATGCTATCTGCGTTTCTCACACTGTAGTTGGCCCAAGTTCTGAGGACACTCGCTAACCTCACTTTGATTTGTGGGAGCAGGAGGCAGTGGCACGGCACCTGGGCTAATGAACGGGCTTATAATTGAGATGGAACAAGCCGCAGATATATTCAGCTCTGTGCTGCTCAAGTAACATGCCGCCCCGCCAGCATCAAGAGTTCAATACGAGAGCCGTCGCCTTTCATTGCAAAATTTTAAAACAAAGACTACTTCACGGGGAGGGGAGAGATTAAGATGCATTTCTGGCTTCTTCCCTTAAATAGAGGCGACAGACTAATTTAATTGCTCATCAGCTAATGATGCTGTTTTAAAGCACTAATATCCCTCACTCTGACAGCAAGGCCGATAAGAGTGCCGAAGGAACCAATGAGGGAACAGCGCCACACGAAGAAAGAAAACGGGAGGGAAAAAGAGAAATAGGGAGCGAAAGAGAGCACGGTTGTGTAATTACAGCCCTTTACTGTGAAATTAAAGCATTGTCACAGAGCGTGCCAGCTCCTCCCCGCACCAGTGTTAGGACTTCATCTTCCCTTCATAAATACAGTCAGAGCTGGGTAATTATAGACGTTTTGTATAGTTTCAGGCACGAATAGCAGTGAAAGGCAAATTGCTTGTTCTCTTTTTGCTTTTGTTCATAAGTAGTCAAATTCAAATAATAAAAAAAAACGAGCAAGCGGGAAAGTGAAGTGGCTGTGTGAGTAATGTGCGTTTGAAAAGCCAGTTATTTCCAGAGCCGCCTGTAAATCTGGATGCTGCCGGACGGAGTTCTGACAGCATTGCAACCTTTAGAAAATTTGATGATAATGCCTCAGACCTCTGAATGGATGCAGGCCTGAATTTATTGCCTGGCCGAGAGAGCTTTTCTCAGGAAAGCTCATAAATTCACCTGTAGGGATAGTGAGCACACTGTTTAAAGAGAGCGATTGGCTGTGCCGAAACGTGACCCCATCACAAAACCAAACGCATGTATGTTTCCTGCCTATATCCGGGTGAATTTTCACATTACGGCTGGTTTATATTGGTTAAGCTACACACACACACAAACAAACAAAATGGAATTTGGTGTAGAAACAACTTTCACTCAGAAATACTTGTAAATTTCACGAAAAAAAAGTTACAAAGAAACAGCAAGTGGCATTAAATTAAACGTGAAATTTTGAAGCAGAAAAAAAATCAAGTAATGTTTTCTCTGAAAAATCATTTTTTATAGTCACCCCCAAAAATATTAACTGCTTCATATGTTGAAACCTAACAAACTTCATTGTGTGGAACCTAAGCAAACTTCAATGGTTTGATTGAAAAGCATGGTTTTGTTGGATTTATTTAAAATAAATGCCAATTGTTTAGATATTTTGAAGTATAATGCAAACCCATGCAAACATTTTTAATTGCAGCTTAAATCCAAATAATTTTTAGGGCCATTTTAAAAGGGTGGACACGCATTCATGGCAACCCTGGATTGTTTACGTCATTGTAAAAATGTCACAGTGAATAAAAAAAGCTTGCTTTTAGCTTCCATTTGTTATTAATGGATTGTGGTACCTGATAAACTTTGTTCCCTCTGTTTGAACCTAAGAGATCGGTTGTGTTTCAGCAAACTGGTTTTAGTTACTGAATCCATGACAGAGGCAAGAAAAATCAATGCAGAGAGCTATAGAGACTTTGTGTCTATCCGGGTGCTCTGATCAATAAAGAGGCCACTTTAACCCTCCGTAAGGTGAACATGGGCTCATTGAATTAAAGACTGATAGCGTAAAAGCACAACCCTTCATCCTGAGTGTGATGAAATTTTGTAAAGCAGGCCATTTTCATTCCCCCATTCCTGCCCCCATGTACTAATATGTACCCTTGAGAAAGTAAATTCAGTTAATTAGTAAATAATATTAAGTAAAAAAGGTATAAGATACTGAGAGAGTGCAATGAAAAACTTCAGTTAATTTATTATGATTTATTTTATATATATAATAAAAGTTCAATATGTACTGCATTTGTTGGAATGACCCTGTTGAGACTCAGTGCTGTAGATTTCTAGCAGCCGTTCAGAATCCAACTGTATCAACCTTTGCTAGTAACTTTACAATACAACTCTCATTGTAAATGAATGACTTATGACTGCTTTGTTGCTGTCAGTGTGAACAGCCCTTATGTGTAAATGTGTGGAAGGCCGGTGAAGTTACAAAGCTTTTTTTTTTTTTCTCTCTCTCTTCTTAGGCAGCACAAGAGCTGATAAACAGTTATGTAGATGTTTCAGAAGAGTTTGCAAGCAGATTTCTTGAGGGAAATCTATTGTAAATGCCAGGCATTCTCCCGGTAGTCGATGTTGTCTGTCTCTAACAGCTAGAGAGAACAGAGAGAAAAACTCTCAGCAGCTTCTGCCTCTTGGTTTTATTAAACAAAACCTATCAGCATACTAGCTAATATCACTATTGCATCTATTAAACGGAACTATTCTCTGCAGGTATCAGGATAACAACCCTGCAGCGTGAACGGTGAAGCTAAAAACTGGGCTCGCCAATAGCTCAGCGTGATTTGACACCCTATCTGAAAACACCTCAGCAGTGGTAATGATTGGCTAAGAAAAAGACACAGCAGAGGTTAGGCTAATTAGCTTTCAGATCATCAGCCATCCACACAGGCAACATCCCTCCCTTTGAGTACTTTAAAAAGCCGGTGAATCAATTCACAAACCAACAATTCTCATCTAATAGTCTTAATGCAGTGCAGCAAGACTGGTAGGTGCTAGTTCCTGGCTATTTCCAGTTAGCATTAGCAAGTGTGCTACAGCTGCTTCCTTTTTGAGTAACACTACATAGTTTGGTTATTAGTGTATGCCTTATGTTGTAATGTCAAAAATAGGGCTTAGTCTTGTTGCAAAGCATATTCGTTTTCATTATTTCTTATATGGCATTGAAAACATGTAACTTGTTTCGCTGTGTTTAAGAGTTGGGTAGCGAGTTCAGAAGTCAGGCTCTTAAGAAACAGTACATGAGCTAAAGTGGGTTACGTCCCATTGGTGTTTAATGGGGACAACTGAGTTGCAGGTGATACTGGGACAGATAGTTTTGACCTGAGATGCATTACTGTCTTATCTCCCATTAGTGGTAGCTGTTAAAAAAAGACTGACATGCTGGAGAGGACCTCAATGGATTACTGTTGGAATTTAGTTGTAGAGAAGAAAGTCACAAATGATATTCCACAGTATCTCAATTGTCATATTATTATTAAGTTATTATTTACAAGACAAAATAGTCTGATTTTTACCATTTAAATCCAACTCGTAGCTCTATACTCTGACTGTATTGCTACTGTTGTGTCTCTTTTATTTTCTTCTAAGGAATGTTAAAAGAAACGTTTAAGACAAAGCTGATATGTACATGAAACATAACAGAGAATTCCATTAAGTCTCCAGCAGTATTAAATATGACTGCAAATATTGATTTATTTTTAGTCATAGTCTTTTGCTACTTAGTTTTAGTCATATTTTAGTCATCCGAATTGTTTGTTTTAGTGTAGTTTTTAGTACTCATCGAATCTGATTGGATCTCTTCCCAAATCGTCCCTCCCTGAAATTTTTGTCTTGTTTTTATTTGTTGAAAAAGATATCAATATTGATTTTTGACAGTATTTGTCATCATAAATTATTTTTATTTAGTTATTGTCTCGTTTTTTTCAGTGAAAAAAAAGTTGTTGATGAAAACTGTGATAAAATTATTCATCAACGACAGTAATACTCCAGAGGTCTCGAGTTATTAAAGAGCAAGTGCTCAAAATTATAATCACAATGATTGTTGTCATTTGAGAAATTTATTTTTACATTTTAGGTATTGCATTTTAAGCACAAATCAATAGAATGTGGACTCATACACATGGTTTATTTTACCTCATCTGTTGTACAGAAGAACAGGCTGAATGACATGTTCATCTAAGCTGAACATCTCACATGGAGACCGCTGAACTCCAGCTTACTTGTTTGTCGTGTTTTCACATCGTGTGCATGGTTCCCAGATTGCAAAAATTAAGCAAAACACTGGGCAGAAAATGTGTCTTTTTAAGAGAGATTTGGGAATTTGGATTCTTGTATCTGGCAACCACATATGCGAAAGCGTGCAATATAGAGGCATGTACAGCAGTCCACAATAATAATTTGTCTCCTTTTTTCAATGAAAATATAAAGAGATTTTGGTAAAGTTTTTATTTTTTAAAATACAATTTTGTCTAGTCTTTTATTGTCAACGATATTGCATGTTGATATAGTCACAGTTATTGTTTTCTGTCCTTATTGTTGTCTTGTCATCATCTCGTTTTAGTCATGGGAAAAAAGCTTGTAAAGGAACATTTTTCGTCATCCCGGACGAGCCCCCAGACGCTCTTTCACGAGCTTGATGAGTTTCGTTTTTGTGTGTGTGTGTGTGTGTGTGTGTGTGTGTGATAATTGACTTTGGCCTTACTCCTCACCTGGTGTGTTATATGTTTTTCAGATGTGTGTTTCTCCCAATTTAATGTTACTCCCCTTTTCCCCCTTGACTGACCACCTAGGGTCGTAACAGTTTTCGGTAACACTTTATTTTAAGGTGTCCATAATACAGAGTAATTACCTAGTTAAGTCCTTAGTAGTAGCCGTTGTACTTACATGAAACAAAATGTATTTACCGTGTAACTAAGTTATAGAACAGCCTGTACTTACAGTTTGTAATTATGTAGGTGTAATAGTCAGCTACTGTTACACATCTGTAACAGACCGAGTCTGTTACACAGTTGGCATCTTAGTTTGATTTAACCCACACAGTACACAGTACTGTTTAAAGTACACAGTAGCCAGTACACAGCTTAAATAAATGTAATATATTTTGTAATTACATTACAATTACATAATATTACACAGGCATAAGCTACTTAAAATAAAGTGTATCAAGATTGTATTTAAATATACTTCATGTGTATCTATACTGTACAGCTTATCCAGCTGCACCTTAGTTTGATTTAACCCACTAGTACACAGCTTAATTACATGTAATACATTTCTAATTACATTAAAATTACAGAATATTACACAGGCATAAGCTACTTAAAATAAAGTGTATCAAGATTGTACTTAAGTGTACTTCATGTGTATCTATACTGTACACCTTATCCAGCTGCACCTTAGTTTGATTTAACCCACCAGTACACAGCTTAAATACATGTAAT
>JAFVLL020017913.1:0-78454 GCA_021397915.2 Tor tambroides | reverse complement strand
TATGTATGTTCATTCAAAGAATGGTTTTCTATGAATTAAAAGGGAGGAAAATTCTCTTTTATGGGCCTGTAGTGGCTTTCAGGAGAGCCTGTACTTTGCATCTCACATACTTTTGAGCAATAAAACAGTCTTATCAGATGGTTTCCCTGGTAACTGAGCCTTTTAGGGTGCTCTTCCAGGAGAAGGGTCCAAAGACCCTTACAATTTGTGTGTGGAATGAGAGGGTTTCCTGAATTATTCATTAAATGTAATGACTAAATGTGTGTCTGATTCGTCCATACGCTACACTTTATTACACTTTTCAAACTTTTTTAAACTTTATGGTCCGGCTTTCTCAAGCCAACTTAAAGTTTGTCTCGACAAACTTTTTTATCTAGTTCTATATTGCTATTGGACAAACAGAACTCATGAACTCATGTGATGGATGTGATGGATCAATGATAAAGAAGAGTGTTTATGATTCTTAGAAGTTCTTAGAAATGTACTCTTTGTATTCATGTTAGCTTTATATGGTTTTGGTAAAAATGTATACCATTTTCAAGAAGAGTTTTAATTGAGTGATTACTATCATGTGGTGTAACCACAAAGTAAAAAAAGGAATAACATATTTTCCTTACACCTTGAGTGTACATGTCGTAATCATTATTTAATAATCATTATTTTCAACAAAGCTGTTAAATATATTATTAAAGAGTAAAAAAAAAAAAAGTATTTTACAAATATCATAAATTATTACTTAAAGGTTTAGTTCACTTCCAGAATTAAAATTTCCTGATAATTTACTCAACCCCATGTCATCCAAGATGTTCATGTCTTTCTTTCCTCAGTTGAAAAGAAATTAACTTTCCTAAGGAAAACTTTCTAGGATTTTTCTCCATATAACGGACTTCAATGGTGGCAACAGGTTGAAGGTCCAAATTACAGTTTCAGTGCAGCTTCAAAGGGCTCTACACTATCCCAGCCTAGGAATAAGCATCTTATCTAGCGAAATGATAGGTCATTTTCTTAAAAAAAAAAATATATATAAACTTTTTAACCACAAATGCACATCTTGCACTAGCTCTGCAATGCGTGTCCACGACTTCACGCATTATGTAATCACATTGGAAAGGTCACATGTGACGTGGGCGAAAGTACCGACCCAGTGTTTACAAAGTGAATGTGCAAAGAAATTCAAACTTCAGTACTGCTTCTGCCTACATTACGCATGACCTTTCCAACGTGACTACGTAATGCGTGAACGTGATTTTTTTTTTTTTAGAAAATGACTGATTATTTTGCTAGATAAGATGCTTATTCCTCAGCTGGGGTCCTGTAGAGCCCTTTGAAGCTGCATTTAAACTGCAATTTGGACCTTCAGCCCGTTGGCCACCATTGAAGTCCACTATATGGAGAAAAATCCTGGAATGTTTTCCTCAAAAATCTTAATTTCTTTTCAACTGAAGAAAAAAACACACGAACATTTTGGATGACATGGGGGTGAGTAAATTATCAGGAAATTTTTATTCTAGAAGTGAACTAATCTTGTAATAAATGTAATTACACTGAACAACATTC
The DNA here is from genome assembly GCA_021397915.2 of Tor tambroides. Classification (NCBI taxonomy): domain Eukaryota; kingdom Metazoa; phylum Chordata; class Actinopteri; order Cypriniformes; family Cyprinidae; genus Tor; species Tor tambroides. The sequence goes on along the minus strand of JAFVLL020017913.1, from coordinate 76,897 downwards.
CACAGGCCACAATAAACAACCTGATCAACTCTATGCGAAGGAGATGTGTTGCACTGCGTGAGGAAAATGGTGGTCACACCAGATACTGACTAGTTTTCGTATTCCTATACTTCCACACTATATAGTAGGTGAAAAATAGTATGTGTAAAGAGAGTAGTATGTCCAAATTCATAGTATTTGAAAAACAACAAGCAAAAAGTGACAGATGACCTACTACTTCTGCACATCTGAAACTTTACCATCCCATGAGGCCCCAGGAGAGGATTTGTGAACAGGTGTGTCCGACTTGAAGTGGCACTGCACAGACCGATTGGTGTATGACATCAAAGTACCATTTTTTCATTATGATATCAGGACAGTCCTACCACACTGACATTTCTTTGAATTTAAAAACATGCTCATCATAAAAAAGCTGTGTTTGATTAACTGCATGTATAAATTGCATTAATAGATCATTTTATGCCATTTAGTCAAAGAACTGGTTACATGAGGCATGGGCTGCACTCTGCAGAAACACAACTGAACAAAAGACCAACAGAGCCACGAGTTCCATAGCCATTCAGCAGGTGACAAATAAAGATGAATGAGCGCTTTTAACTGTTTTATAACACCTGTTTCAGACCTGTAAGAACTTTGCTGTCACTGTTGTGCATTTGCCATGGTTACTGCCAAAAAGTCATTATGGGGACACAACATGGTGCCATGCTTGACTGATTGATATGAGAGTAAAGCATTCAGTCACAGCAGGGCAGGGTTTTAAGGGGTCTCTCTGTGCTGTCTGTTTTTTTCCTCCCTTCCTCTTTTCCCAGACCAGATCTGCCTCAAGCCACATTGCCTGCTGCCCTTGCCGTCCTATTAGATGAAAAGCAGCAGTAATTGCCTGTCATCACATACCCTGCCCTTGACCAAATGTGACCAAAGAATAAAAGCGCTCCCCTCGTTTAATCCCATGGATCCATATTTTGGAAAGAATCAAGTGAACTACTACTTCCGTTTAGTTATTGTTATTTTGTCAAAAAACTGATGCAAGGCAACAAAAATTCACAATTTCTTCAAGTTGTTTCAGAAGTAACAGCAGGCAGAGCGAACAGCGAGTGAAATGACATGTACCTTTGTAACTGAATTCACCTTCAGTAGTTCTAATTTAAAGATGATGTAAAAATGATGTAAAAATGAGCATTCTGTCATCATTTACTAACATTGTCAATCCATGTTCTGCATAACACGAAAGGAGATGTAGTTGATATGAATGTATGTGAAACACTGATGTTATGGTGTAACATTAACCCATTTCAATCATTTACTTATGTGGAGAGGATGGGTTTGATTCTCAGGGAATGCATAAACTGATCAAATGTATACCTTCAATGCAATGTAAGTCACTGGATAAAAGCATCTGGCAAATGAATAAAAGTAAAAATGTAATGTGAAATGTGTGTGAGCCACATTGGTTCTGATCTTTTCTGTCTTTAGAAGTCACACAGCACTGACTAAAACCATTATAAGGTCAAATTAGCTAAATGGGCAAGCTAAACTAGCGAAATGTTACATGTGACATAATACTACCTGTTTGCCTGTGCAAGAGAAATCTGGAGAGTGTTAGGGAAACCTGTTTGAAAACAGTCATTAATTTTACTATTCCCTTTGGTGCCATTTGTAGAGCAGAAGTGACACAGCTCACCTTTAAACTCACCAGTGGTTTTGTTATGTAGCATGTGATGAATGGCAATGTCAGGTACTGTAGTCACAGGAGGGTATTGTGACATGAGATAAAGCATGAAAATGCACTAATATCAGCCATGAATTGAAATATGTGTATGACCTTTGCATCATTAAGAGGCTTGAATATGTAGTCTCTTCATTAAGCAAATGAGTGATTGTATGCTAATGACCGAGCAAAATCCAATTTAATGGGGATCCGTCTCAATTTAATTGAGCTTGGAAAGACCCGGAGAGCAGCTGCGCTGTCATGTGTAATCCTATGTTCTTGTCACAGACAGAAACACAAATGCACAAATATTCTCACCCTCTTGATCTCTTTTTCTCTCTCTCTCTCTCTCTCACACACACACACACACACACACACACACACACATTCACTTCTATCTAAATGAGGCCATTGAACTGTTTTTACAGAAAGCTAATTATAATCACTACAGAGTCACTCAAACCCTTTGCATTTCAGAATAAAAATTAATATGAAGAAATATAATTTGAAAATACATATTTATTTAATCGATTTTCCACTTGAAGATGTCCTCAAACAACCCAGGCTTATTGGAAATATGTTGCTTCTTGCATGTTATGCAAAACTTTCAAAGGAAATGTCTAGTGAGTGACACTTAAAGTGCATCTACTTTTATACAAAAAATTGCTTGCTTCTACAATTTTTGAGCTATTTTATTGTGACTCGTTTCACATTTCTCATACTCAAGCACTCTGCATTGCAAATGCAATGATGTGTGAGCTACTGAGCAAGTTTACTACATCAGTAAAGCCACACATATGGAGCTAGTTATGTGAAAATCAACCTGATCTCATGACAAAAACATACCTGTGGGAACTTTTTCGCAAGACGCAAAATGCCGGTGCCGGTGCCGGTGCGGCTAAAAGAGTTTTTTTCCCCCCCGGAACAGATGAACAAACATATGATACGTTTTATGCGACATTGGTTTTGTACGTGTCACCGCAGTTCTGATTTGAAATGTCTGTTGAGTGGCGCTGTAAGTCTAATGCTCCGTGACGTTTTAAAATAATGTACTGTACCATCTGCACTACACTTAAACCTATCCGATATTATGAACAAAAGCGAATGTGACATAAAAACGCAATTGCAAGCATGCTGTTTTAGCTTGTTCTTCAATCTCTCATCTTGCAGCTCTTTCATCATGAGTCATGATTTTGATGGGATTCATACCCAAGAATTCTGTATCTTAAGTCCAATTCTGTGCCAGCTGAGCTACTGAGCAAGCTTGTTATGCCTAGAAAGCAAAACATATGGAGCTGTAATCATAACTGTGTACAAAAACGATTACAAGTGCTCACTGTTTTACCGCATCTGGTGTCAATTTCTGTTGGAAATTGCAGTGATATGTACTTATTGGTGTGTATTTCATGTCTAGCAAAAAAGTTCCCAGAGGTACGTTTGTCATGAGATCAGGTAGGTAAAAATATATTAGTTTTCAAATCATGCAATGTGGTAAATGTGTTTGAGGTCATAACATAGTATTGTGCAAGGAACCATACAAAAATGAGTTTTTATTAATCAATGTCCATCTACCAATGTAAAAATTAGATTCAAAAAGAATAAAATGTATTGGTCTTTTACTGCCAATAGTGTTCATTTCAGCTGGAAACTGCAGTGAATTGTATGCATTTTTGGAGTTTTTGAAAAATATTTTGTCTGCTTTAGTTAACTTCTAGTGACAAAATTGTCCCCAAAGTATAGCTAAGTAAACACACACGCACATGCACTACAAGAGAGATAAAATAGAGCAAAAAGCCATCTGCCTGACCGTTTAGAAGGGAGGCGACTTGGTTGAATCTCAACAAATCTCACAAGATGGAGAATATCATCAAAAGAACATGCAGAGATGAGAGCCCATCTGCTTCAGTCTCACAGCTCCAGAACCAGCCTCTCCTGCCAGCACTCTCTCTCTCTCTGTAGCCTTCAGCTGTTCTTCAGTGAGCTCAGTATACAACAATGTATCACTAGAAAAGATGCTGAGACTCAACTCTCAAGGTGCTGAACAGGTGAGGGTAAACACTCTGATAGCCAAAGAAAAGCCTTGGCAATGTTTTTTCTAAGTGTGTGTGCACTGCTGAACGGAGTGTGTAGCGACGTGCCCAGGGCAGAGGGGAGCAGGTGTAAAAAGTTTAGAATCAACCATCCTGAATGAAGCTAAATCAGACTGACTATTCATATCCAACATGAAAATATTGTATCAAGCTATAAAAAGCTTATTTTACCACAAACCGTGTTTAATAATTATAGGGAGGTCTTACAATCAATGTAAGTCATTATTACGCCATACTGGACAAACATTCTGTTATTAGAAGCACTTTGGGGATATTTTTGAGACCAGCGCACAAGCTTATCGATTAGCTGGGATGTGATCACAAGGCTAAAGAGAATGAAACAAAGGCTTCCATGAATGGTTAAAAGGGTGCTGTAGGGGTAAGGCATGATGGACACGCTCATTCATTTCTGTGTCATTTTCTTGTATCCAGGCCAATGTCAGCATTGATTTGTCAGAAAAAAAACAAACAAACAAACAGGATGTGCCTCTTTGCTCCACTAGTGCTCACCTGCTGTGAAACTGAGAGCTATGGGTTCACTTCTTTGTTCACTTTTGTAAAAATGTCCTATCTACAGCACAACGGCCGCTTACATGTCTTCATGCTGCTTCATTTGGTCTGTTCTCCTCCCCATGGGTCTCATTTGAGGAAGCTGCCTGCAATTGGAAAGATGTGCGCAACATAACTGTTTGATAGGGCTGAACTAGCAGGGATCCAGTGGTCCTCTGGGCTTTAATCTGCCGAATAACATCCGGCCCACAATACTTTAACAACCAGCATGAGCTTTTATTTCCTCTTCCACTTGCATGTAAAACTGCTGTTTTGAGCTTTGGTGACTTTTAATGATTTAAAGAAAGTGGCGCACAAAACACCAGATGTCTGCTGCTTTTGGGATGCGTCTGCAAAATGCATAGTGGGTCTCATTCAATTTATCATTTACAAACGTTTTTATTAGTTTAAACTTTATTTCTGAATGCTCAATTATACGTCAGTAAATATACTTTTGTTAGGCACAGCCTATCAACAATAACTGCATCTAAAATCTGACTTAACTATTTTTTTTTCTTAATTAGTTTTTCATTTGATTTGCATAAAGTTGAGCATTTTTCAGTGTTTTGATGGTCTCATCGTTTGCCTTGCTTTATTGTTGTTCAGCTCCCCTAAAGAAATATGTAATGTGTTCTCTCTGTGCCAGTGGACACATACGGTAAGAGCAATCAAAACACTTTCTGTTCCCCCAGTTACTGACTGAATTAAGGTGTATGTGCTGAAACAGATGTCCATGCAGATGTCAAGGTAAATTTTGTGGAGAATCTGAACAAAAAATTATGATCCATGATCTTGTGCCAGTAAACAGAAAGTGCCAGAATAAGGAAAGTTTTATAGCATATCTTTTGTAAATGGGTATTTTGTGTTTCACAAATGTTTTACATCAAAAATCCCAATTCCATTAATTCACAGCTCTCTTCTGCTGTGTACTGTGGATGTTCAAAAGCAATTTTTAGCTAAGCCGCATTTTGAACAGATTAAGAGAGGAGAGACAGCTCTCGTTCTTTAAAGATGAAGTGTGTAATTTTTGAGATGTTAAAATAGTTTTCCCCATCCTAGCTTAATATGCTCAGACAGCTATAAGTAAGCCATTTGTTGGTTGGTTTCCCCAAACATTGCTCTGTTTGTTTGAACATCAGCACAACTAAAAAAAAATTTCCCTTAACTGATTGCACCAGTGCAGAAGGCTCTTTTTATATTCTTTTTTTTCCATATGGAAAAAGTATTTAAAAAATCAACAGATACATTAAAAACTTTGACACAAAAAATAACTGAAAATCAGACAAAAAGATAGTAAAAAGGTACAAGGGTATGTACTTAGCTTTAATGAGGGAAAAATCCCATGAAGCATTGCAAATGACAATCAAATTAAAAACTATGGAGAAATATGAAACTATAAAAAAATATGCATTTACATACAAATAGCAAGTCGTCTGAAAGTGTGAATGTAGACTGACTCGATTAAGTCATTTGCAGTGCTTCATGGGAATGGGAAGGCACTAAACAGCTCTTTTGACAATTTGCTTGTCTCAGTTCTTGGTGGAGATTTCTCTACAGAATCATGGGTAATTAGTTTTTTACCATTCTGGTGTTTAAAATTATTTAAAAAATAAGTTCAAATAATGTGGACTGATGACTTTAACAAAAGCATATGCCATTGATTAACAATATCATAGGTCTGTTTTTAAAGTTTTATAAGTTAGCACTCTATAGTGTATTTTATTTTATTTAGTTATTTTTATTTGATTTGTTATTTGACAGGGACAATGGACAGTCGGAAAACTGCCCCAGAATTAGCTACAGAGCTAAATTTCATCTGCTGTCCCTGGGCAGGAGAATACCAAAACAGATTATATAACAAAAACATCAGGGTAATACCATGTACAGTAAAAATCCCCCCCCCCCCAAAAAAAAAAAAAAAAATAAAAGATAAGGAGTATAATCCCCCACATAGAAACTACAATCCAAATTTCTACAAGATATCCCCCTATAAATACTACAAAATATCACCCTTTAAAAAATTTGTAAGTTATGTAACCATTTCAAGATACAAAAATATTCAGTGGTCACACACCTGACTCATCTTCAACAATATTTTCAAATGTAGCTTAAACTGTTCTAAGGTAGGACACTGTCTAATATTAATTGGTAAATTATTCCAGTTATTAACATCCCTTACAGAAATAGCTGAATGTCCAAAATCAGTAACTCTAAAATTCACTGCACAATCACCTCTTGACAAAGCTCTACTTTGTCTTATATTTTCAGAGGAAACAAATTCTTTGGGTGAAGGTGCAAGATTATTAACAATTTTGTTCATTAAGCAACAATTGTAGAACATAAAATTGTCAAAAGAAAAAAAAAAAAAAAAAAAATTGTACTGATTGATAATAAAACAATGATGATATCTGTTGGGTTTCTTCTCAAATACTTTTAAAGCACAATTATACAAAGTATATAAAGGTCTAAGAGTGGATATTCCTGCTTGTGACCATGAAGTAATACAATAGGAAAAATGAGAAAAGATCAAAGAATTCAAAAAGACTCTTGAAGCTTCTATTGAAAGTTGACGCTGTATAAATTTAAAATTTCTAAGTTGAGGTGTCACTGCACAGACTATTTTTCGAACATGCTTTTCAAATGTTAAATAAGAATTTCAGATAACTCCAAGATATTTAAAATCTGGTACAATTTGAAATTTTTCACCATTAACTAATATATCTGGTTGGACCTCCTCCTTCTTTTTAATTTTAAAATACATACAGGCACTTTTCCAAACATTTAATGTTAAGCAGCACTGTAAAGTAAACCAATCTAAAATTTGTGTCATTGCTAATTTTTGTGCCACCTGTTCTTTTGTTTTGTCATGTGCGTAAATCACAGTGTCATCTGCATAAATTTGAATATGTAGGACAAACATCTGGAAAGTCATTCAAGTACAAACTGAAGAGTAAGGGCCCTAGGGTTGACCCCTGAGGAACCCCTGTAGAACAATCTCTTAAAGAAGATACATGTGTTTTAATCTGGGTACACTGTTTGTGTAAATTTGAAGCGGGATAATCTGTTTGTCAAACCAATCAGAAGACAGGAGGAGTGTTCAGGAGACTGATCTGAAAGCAGTTTGGTGCTGTTAATGGTGCAGAAATTGCACACTCCATTTCAAAAAGAATATTAAGAGCTCAAATGAATACTTTAAAAATGATCTCCTTCATGCTGGTAAATCAATCAAAGATTTACAGTGGCCCTAACATCTTCCTTATTACAAGTTGACATGCAATTTTGCTCTATTAAGTCCTTCATACTGATATAGGCTATAGCAAGGCAAAAATTAGAGAGAAGTTAAAAAAAAAAAAAAAAAAAAAAAAACCTTTAAAAGCCATTTCCTTTTGAGTGTGCTCTAAAAATCGACATCATTATATCTTGACATGCAGTTTTGTTAAAGCTTCAACCCCTCTCCCAATAACTCTCCACGATCACAGCACCCTGATCCTCCAGAGTCAAACCAGCACAGCGACATTCATCTAGAATCTGTGAAGCGCAAACAGTCTTTGGCCAGTTGACACAACATCAGAATATCTCTGTGGGATTACTGTGATTGCATTAAGAAATGGATCAGACACCAAGTGGAAATTCTGAGGGGTGATAATCTCCAGCTTTTGAAAGAGAATTGATGATAAATGAGATTGTGTAACAGAGTGTGAATAGCCAGTGATGAGGAGTTAAATCAGGATACATGTGAAGGGTGACAATAAAGCAGCACTACTTAATGCAAAGACACAGGCCATATATATAATACATATTCATATTTAGTAATAGTTGCAGGACCTTAGAGCATTTAGGGCATTTTTGGGAAAATGTGACAAGAAATGTTGCTTGATACAGTGGATAATTTATCAGCTGCATATTAAACAGTCTAATCACCCATTATATGAACATACACAGTAATGAAATACCATTTCAACAAGTTGATAATTTGATGAGGAAGATTTATCTTTGTCATGTGATACCCCAAGGTTCAGCGTTGTTAATTAACATTGCAGAACTCAACATGCAAATTTAATGTCATTTTAAATAAACTAATTGTTAAAGTTTTAGGAGAAGGAGTAGAGAACTTGAAGGTGACACTGTTGTTGTTGTTGTTGTTGTTGTTGTTGTTGTGTGTTTTAGATAAATCTACATACAAGACAGTGAAAATGCAAGCAAGCAGTTTGGTCTTAATTAGATGTACTTCTACAGATCTGACACACTGCAAAATACTGCGCTTAGACAACAAAATATAATGGAGAATGAATGTGGTTAAAGACTGTGGGGAATTGTGGTATATTTTAGAACAAAGATGAGAGAAACCAAGACAAAAAGCTGACAGAACAAAAAATAAAGTGATGAACGCAACTTATTTAGTCTTTATCATTCCCGCCCATAATTTAGGATTTCTAAGCATCTTGTAACAAGAATTAAAAAAATTTCACACTCACATTTAACATTTATTTGAGCCCCATGTATTTTTCTCCAAAGATTTTTCATTTGGAAAATTGTTTAAAATAATTAATATCTTCTCCTCTGTGTTCAGCCCTCTACACTCTCACACACCATATATATTCTCCCGTTTACTTTTTAAATGATCAGTCAGGTGGGCCGGGATTTGAGTGTGAAGGGAGCAGAGAGGAAATTTAGTGCCAAGCACTGTGTCATGAGTTTTATCGCACATCCACCTCATTAAACTCACTCAACTGACCTGCAGCTTCAGCTGTCTGGGCTGAAAACACACATCTTCTTTCCTCAAACAGGCTTTCCAAAGCCTAACCAGACTTTCTCTCTTCAGCATTAAGCCCACAGCTGCTGACAAACAAGAAACCCTATGAAAATTTCAATAAGCAGTCAGGCTTAATGAGCAAGCAATGTTCACCCAAGAGCTCCAACCTTCAAAGTGGCTGCTGCTGATTATAGAAGAGAGAGATTTACATCAAATATGGCAAATATTCAGGCAACACACGAGTGCTGAGTGAAATACAGTGAATACAATATTTATGTATCACTGAAAGATCTTGACTGTAGCCTATTTTGGATTTTTTTTTTTTTTTAGTAATTATCCACATAAACCCCTTTTTTTTATTGCTTATAACTTTTGACCAGTAGGTGGTGCTGTTTGAAACCTCAGGGCATGATGGTTGCAATGCAAATTATAAGTGTTGCAAATTGATAGCGCATTATGAAGATACAGGCTCATGTACTTACTTTCAGATTGGTGTTACAGTCAAATGCCTTTGAGCTTCAGAAAATCCAAATTAGTGATTACATAGGATTTTGGCTTTTGGATTAGTGCAGAAAACAAGCTCTGTGAACAACAAAAGTCTACGTTTCGTACACAGTTTATTCATCATGATAATCTTAACAGATGGACAACTTTAATGCCTTTTGAAGCTTAAATACAATTGCCACAAGTAAAAAGCTAAACATAGGCTATAAACAAACTACACTACAGTCGCATTCTAACAACTTTTTCAGTCTTTAAAAACATTTTCCCTGAAATTTTAAGTTTGAATAGTTTGCAAGAGTATGATTATAAATACACTGAGGCTGTAAAAGCGAACTAATGTGTAGATGAGTTTATTGATGATTCACCACCTCAATCGCTTTCATCCAATTGTTAGCAACCACCTTTGTCGGCGGTATTACTGAAGTATTTTATGTTGTAGAGTGTATTTTATGTTGTAGATGTAGAGAAAATAATTTGAGTTTTTGTTAACAGATCGTATTTCAAGCATTTAACGAAAAAATGACTTTGGGCTGGCGGAACCAAAAATGCTGACTCATTTCCTGGTTTTGTCCTACAAAAATACATCATTCCTGCAGCACTATGTATGATCTGAGCCAGTTTTGTTGATAACTGGGCCATACTCAAATCTGTTAAAAAAATAGCAGAAAGACAAAACCATTCAGGTGCCCTCAAGGTATGGTTACATGACAAATACCAAGATTTCCTCCCATATGTAAAAGCGTTATGAATATAAAAACGTATCCCTTTCTGTATGGCATCCTTGCCATCAAATTCATTGATGCACTAAATGCAAATGTTATACTACTAAAAGGTTTGAGAGACCAAAACTGGCACCAGAAATATTGAGATCAGTGTCTCAAATTTAATAATGTTTTATTGCTGTATAGAAGAATAAAGAACTAACACACCTATGAGCATCAGAGTTAATGGCCCCTAAATTCATAAAAGAGTATTATAATATTCAGAGGGTGGGCATGAGTAGCTACAGTTTCTGAACAGAGCATGAACTGTCATCTGTTTACAAAGTCAGTAAACTTAGGAGACAACCTTAGACAGAACTGAGAGAGGAGAGATAGAGAGGCAGACACAGTGATCATCCATCACTCACTCTTTCAGTGTTGATTAGGATTCTTCTTGAAACAGTGGGATTAACAGTGACGGCTCAAATAGGCTTGCATCAACTGTCTCAGGAGCTTTGCAGATGTTCGACAGGATCCAAGAGAGCAAACAGGAGAGACAATTTGTCCCATGGGAAGGTTTACTGATTAGAAGTGGATTTTCCAGTGCTTGGATTGAACAGAACAGTTTTTCTGATGCAAAACAGCAAGACAATGAGTCGGAAACAAATTGTTTTTCAGATTGCCACATTTCTATCGACTTCAACTCATTAAATCATTAATAAGCTACAGTATGTTGCATTATTGTTTTTTCATGCAATACATATGCAATTTTTTTATAATGTATTATATAATTATTTACATATTGATGATATTTCAATAAATATTTAATATATTGTACTATTATTTTTTCACTGGCTTACAATATTTTATTTACCAGATACAAAGATAGTTTTTCAAATATCAAACAGAAATTATGCAAATTTGTACCAACTTGTAAACAGTACTAAGTCATTATTTTTATTTTTGCTATTCGCATGCAATATATATGTAATTATTTTAAAGATGTTTACTGTTATATTTCAATAACTATTTAATATATATTTTATTATTTCGTTTTACAAGTTCATGATATTATTTTATTTACTGCTATCACTAAGCATAGAAACACATTACCAAATATGGTACAAAACATTTTGACATGGGCTTTATTTCTCATATTTATTGGAGGGAAACAGTGAAAATCAAGAGTGGAGAGAACTGCTGAGATGCTGAAAAATGGCTGAACTAAAATACCTGCTCGTTACAAAAGCTCACAGAGAATTTGTTCACTGCTCTCTATTGCACTGCTTTCTCTGGAGAAGAAAAAAAAAAGCATTTGTTGGCCTGTACATTGACAAAATGCTTGGCATTTAAGAACAGCGCTGTAAAGCACAGATTGAGCCCACATCAGACAATCTATAAAAGCACACAAACCAAATCACCAAAACAAGCACTTAGCACATGTCAAAAAACATAATCCAGCCACAATGGCCTTCCACTCATCAGCACAAAGCCCATCAGTATTCGCCGCCAGTGAGCATGCTGCTCTTTCTCATGATAATAGACTGGGGGTGGAGAGGTGATGAGAGGGAAAACCGACGGCGTGCCGTATTCCAGATCAGCATGGCACACGTCCCTGTGATGTGGAAAACCATCTGCTGAGCCCCCATCTGCACAGTCTACAGCCCCATTTACATGGCACTTCATCAGCAGAGTTGTGTTTGCCAGTCCAGCCCTTCCCACACGGTTTCCCCACTGCACTCGGCCATTCAAACACAAATGAGTCTGCCATATTCAACTCCCTCGAGAGTTTGACGACGGCCGCTGGGTTTTGTTACCATTTCATTTCCATATATTGAATGGAGGAGAAAATTGCTCAGTTTTGGATACGAGATGAAATGAGAGGGGGAGAAAGAAAGAGAGAGTCAGAAAGTACCTGTGAAATATAGGCTACTCTACATTTGCATGCTTTATGGCTGGCTCTACCTTTAACGGTTTAATGTGCAGCTTCGAGGCAAAGTGTTCCTACAAATATATGCATTGTGCACAGTATAGGGAAAACCTGGGCGTCAGATAGTGAAATCGTAAAACGAGTCGGTCCAGTTCTAAATAAAAAATAAAACATAAAAAATTATTTTAATGAAATAAAATTCCAGTATCATCATAATTTGCTGTAGCTGTTGGTTCAAGGGTGTGAGGTGAACATAATGAAAATGGCACATGTTAAGACAAGAGTGATCCATATAAAGATGATAGATTTTAACTAAAAGATTGAACTTCAAATCTGATAAAGGTATGTAATTTACAAATTACAGAATTTTTTCTATGCTTTAAAAATTACAGTATACTTGTCTTTTGTATGCTTTTTTAATGCTTTTTTTATCTTTTGTGTTTGAATTTAGCTGAAAAGTCAAAAATAGGGGGTATAATAGTGGCAGGTTTCATTGTGACAAATCACCTCATATAGAGGGGAGACAAAAGGTCAACATGTTCAATTAACTATTTTTTTTTTCCTGGACAATAACATTCTAAAACAAGAATATATATATATATATATATATATATATATATATAATTATTATTATTATTATTATTTTGCGATTGCTTTATTATTTTGCGCTTGCTTTTACTTTTGTATTTTCTGTTTTTATTTAAAGTTTTTTTTTTCCACCAAGTGAAGATTACACAATAACAGTAAACACTTCACATTGCTCTTCACAATGCAATTATGTAGCAAGCAAGAGATGGTTTCTAAAATTGTACATAAAAGCTGAATGGAAAATTTTGCCCCATATTTATGATGACAGACTGCCTATGCCTGCCTAGCCCAATATTTATCCTACTTTCATCACCCTATTTTGGGTATCTTCGGTTAAGCACTTAAAACAATGGAAATCTGAAAAGCTACCATTGTACAGATTACAATAAAGTACTTTCGTCAGGAAAAAAAAATATTCACATGAAAATGAATTATTCATATTTTCATGAATAATGAATAACCACTTCATATTAATGAGTTACACTATAAGTGAGTATAATAACCAAAATAACTTTTGAAAATTTTGTCCCATTTAAGAAGCTTTGGACTTGAATGGTGATGCATATTTATGCCATTTTATTTTATTTTTAAATGTATTTTAAGGCAGGATGTAAGTGGATTCTACAAGTTTGAAGTGGATTATTAAAACCCATTAAAATAAAAGCATCAGCATTTACGTTGATCTTTTCTTTATAGTCATTTATCCATAATGCTTCAAGGTCAGAGCACTGCAGGCTTGGCAGGACATGACACTTCAAAGCCATTACCTTAATCAGATTCATAGTCTCATATGACCACTGAAGTCATTTAGAAGAAGATACCCGTGACTCACACCGTTATGAATGTATTCCTACCCAGGAGGGCTAATAACACACACAGAGCAATAAACATCTGCGCTACCATCAATTCATAAGGTATAAATGATTGCCAGCCATCAAATGCACACGGGCCTCATACAATTCATATCAAGCACATTTGAATATCAATTTCAGCCTTTCTTTGGCAGCAGCATCCACACGTACAATTTCAATAGTATTCCTCTTCATTTGCATTGTGAATTTGACCCTGTCTCTTCAGCATTGGTTTTCCTTGAAAAAGCACCGTTTGTGCACGGTTAGTCTAATGAATGTCTGAATAGACTGTGGACTGTGGAGTCAGGGCCATGTTGAAGAAAAACAACAACCTCCAAAAAACAATCTTTGAGGAGAAGAGAAAAGCAATGAATATTTTACAGGGTGAGCGCAGCGGAGGGCTCGGCGGGGTGACTCAGAGACATTTATGGAGCTTATCAAACCCAGATCTCCCACAGAGGTCTGCACACGGACCACAGACCGTGGCAGCTGTTTATCAGGTGAACTATTGGTGAGTTCCCGATCCAGTAGTGGCTTGATTTACCTCAATCAGAGGGATATTATTCCTGCAACGAAGAAGAAAAAATAAGATTGTCCTTCTGAAAATAAGAACGTTCAGCGGCGGGGTTTCTGCTCATGAGATTACAGACGTCATCGGCGCATGCGTCTGCTCGTGTGCTTTCATTGAGCTGACTCAGTGTGTGTGTGTGCTCAGTCTGCTGTGGACTTATGTATTAAAATATTCATATTTTCAGAGGAATATGTCAACGCTGAAAAGGACACACACAAAACGAAGCTGGGAAACCGAGAGGCTGAACCTGCTGTTTGATGTTCTGACTTTTGTCCCCTTCTTTATGCAGCACAAATTTATAATGCGGGCAATAAATGTCAAATCATAATTAAGATCGCCTTTGTGTTTTCTCTGTCTAATTAAAGGAATAGTTCACCCCAAAATGTAAATTATGTCACTATTTACTCACCTTCATGTCGTTTCATACCTGTATGGCTTTCTTTCCTCCATAGAACACAAAAGGAAAAGTTTTGACAAATGTTCATGCTGCTTTTTTTTTTTTTACCTACTTTAGTGACTGTATGCTTCTGTTGAATGGAGCAGCATAAACATGTCCTTTAGTGTTCCACAAAAAAGGGGGTTTTAAAATGAGTTATTAAATTGAGATTTTCAGGTTTGGGGTGACTTGTGCTTTTATTGTGATTCTATACTTAAACTAATTATTTGTTTATAAAGTAAAAGATGGTCACACATGACAGCAGACATAGTAGCATTAAAGTGCTGTCTTAAAATTGTGGTGTAAGAAACAGTGTGCTATAAACATGACAGCACACAGTGAAGAAATCAATCAGTATCTACTGCAGGTGATGTTTGCATCCTGACAGCCCCTGGAGAATGATTGAAACACATCACACGCTCCACTTTTGATCTAGCAGCCTGCAGTGCAAAAAGACTCTTGCTTGTCCTGTCCTCACAAACCTACACTGCTGTTTCTGATGGTCATTTGGTAGAGTATTATTCAAATTGGAACATAGTAATAAGGCAAATATTACTATTATCACTCATACTTATGGTTAGGGACTGAGGAAAACTCTAATCCTAAAGGTACATTCAAATTAACAAAATTTCACAGCCAAAAAAGGTCTATTGTCTATTGTCAATAGTATAAAGATGTATGAAGCACAGCTCATACAGAAGTCTCATTTAAAGGGATAGTTCACCCAAAAATAAAAAATCTGACACTAACTACTCACCCTCATGTCGTTCCAAACCTGTAAGACCTTTGTTAATCTTCGGAACACATTAAGATATTTTTGATGAAATCCGAGAACTTTCTGACCCTTCATAGACAGCAATGCAACTGAATTTTACGTAATTTTACGAAGCTACGAGAATACTTCTTGTTTGCAAAGAAAACAAAAAATTCGACTTTATTCAACAATTCTTCTCCTCCAAATCACATATTCCGCCATTGTGGAGAGTATCACGACACATGCATTGTTCACATGCTGAGGCACTCTCGATAATGTTGTAAGCTGTGATTTGGAGAAGAAATGCTGAATAAAGTCATTATTTTTGTTTTCTTTGTGCACAAAAAGTATTCTCGCAGCTTCTTAAAATTAAGGTTGAACCACTGATGTTACATGGACTATTTTAACAATGTCCTTAATACCTTTCTGGCTCTGGGAACATTTCAGTTGCGTTGCTTTCTATGCAGGGTCAGAAAGCTCTCAGATTTCATCAAAAATATCTTAATTTGTGTTCCGAAGATGAACAAGGTCTTGCAAGTTTGGAACGACATGAGGGTGAGTAATTAATGACAGAATTTTCATTTTTGGGTGAACTATGCGTTTAAAGATTATCAGCTTTCTCTTGGTCAATTCAGTGAAATCACATGACCAGCTGGAACCTGCTGCGAAAACTTTGTGTAGAAATCTTTTGTCCTCGCCTAACAATAGTAAATGTGCTTCACGTTAAGTGATAACTGGAGCACATTCTACATATCACATCTAGTGAAATGAATATGAATGATAACTCAAATTGTGCAGCATGTTAAGGTGATATGTGGTATTACTTTTCTAAGCAATCAGATTTGGAAAAAAATAACCATCTAGCAATGCCCCAGTAACCACCCAGGAACTGCATAACAACAAACTAAAAACAGAATACCTTAACAGACGTAAAAGCAGTGCTCTGGCAATCACCAAAAAGCACACTAAATGTACTGAGGTGCAAGCATCACTCATATTTTCTCCAAACATGACACTGAAAAAGTTTTTTTTTTTCATCAGTAATGGGATTCAAAAACGACAATTTTAGAGAAAGATTTTTTCAAACAGGCTAAGCTGATTTTGTGACATGGCTAGATGCACTAAAATACCATGACCTTTGCAAATTTCATCAGATATGACATGTCCATTGTTTGATCTGAGCTTAAGAAATAATGTTCAATCAAACTGAGAGTCAACATAAAGGATCTCCTGTGTCTGTTCGTTAAACTATATCTACTAAGTTTGATGCAGTGTGCCATCTGGCTGGTGTCTTAATGGTTTCCATCTGGGCAACTTCGTTTGAAATTATTATTCATAATTACCATAAACACTGTATCCTGAATCCACTTCTGTGGATTTCAAGGACATTTCAAGTATGACATCTTAATGACTGAGGCAAATGAAAAACATTTTAGCCGTGTTTACATGTAAATTAGAGCACTAACAATATTAAGACCTAAGAAAAGCATCATAATGTTAATGATAATTAAATTGGACCTTAAAAAAGAAACCTTTATATCAAAACACCTGTTTCTTTTTGTTAAACCTGGCAAGAGAACTGAAGAGAAGGATTTAGCAATCATGGCCATAATTGCCAGGAACATTTATGACTAATATCAGTTTGAGCAGCATGAATATAATTTGCATCCAATGTTAATGATGTGCCCTATTCATGTTCTGTTTTGGACTAGGATTAGCCTTGATGAAAATGCATTATGTCGACACCGCAGAGGGTTCTGAATGGTCTTACATAAGTCTGTGATTTGAAAGGCCAGTCATATTCAGCACTTAAGAGTCAGAAACTATTAAATTATCAAAGACCAACAAAGCCTTATCCTCCCCCAAACTACTAGGAATAGGGTGGCTAGCTAAATATGGTAAAAGCAACATGACAGATTAAAGAAACACCAATATGTCTTCATTACGCCTGCTACCATAGATCTTTTGGTAGAGTATGGTGCTAACAATACCACTGTTATGTGTTTGATTTCCAAGGAACACACATACTGAATAAATAAAATTTTTGCCTTGTCTGTTACTCTACTCTTTTTAAAGAATATGAAAAATGACATATCTAAAGCACTGACCTCCTTGAAGATGGTTGACCGGATGCCAACTTTCAGTATCAATAAAACTCTGCTCACTCTGCTCTCTAAACACATGAAAACTCCTTAATTGAGAATAAAATGTTCACTGAGAAGGGTCCAAATATTTCACATTTAACTTCATATATTGGTGAACTGGTTATTTATAATGTGGCAAATCAGCAGGTTTAGATGCAGAGGTGTCATTTCTTTGTTGTTCTCCTTAAACCTGCACTACAAAATGTTGACCTCTCTATCGCCATCAGTAGTGGAAACATAAAACTGCAAGCTTACAGAGTTTTAGCTTGAGTCGACACTGATCACCTTAACAGATTATTCTGATAGTTTGAGGCTGCATGGTTGCATGTTATCACCATATCTTACTAGCTACACAAAGATTTACTAAGAAAAAAATCCTACAAGATGAATATCTGAAAAATACATAATCGGAGCAAGCAGCATAAATGCCACTATAGTACCCTGTTGGAAAAACCAGCATATGCTGGTTAGGTATGTTTTAAAGCATGGTAGCTGGTTAGAGCTGGTTTAAGGTCCTTAGTTGGTCAACTAGCTCCTGCTCAGGACCGGCTCACACCAGCTACCATGCTTCATGCTTAGTTGGTCATGTACTGGTTTAAGCTGGTCCTGAGCAACTAGCTCCTGCTCAGGACCGGCTCACACCAGCTACCATGCTTCATGCTTAGTTGGTCATGTACTGGTTTAAGCTGGTCCTGAGCAACTAGCTCCTGCTCAGGACCGGCTCAAACCAGCTACCATGCTTCAAAACATACCTAACCAGTATATGCTGTTTCTTTCAACAGGGTAGTCTGCCCAATTGTGTATGTACTGACAAAAGAATAATTCAAAATAATTAATTTTGCATGATTTAACCCCAGTTCACTATAGCTTACTATGGTGATCTGAGGTAAGGTAACAACGCAGTTTGCTCAATGATGGTATTTAGTTCACTTCTATCCAAAAGGTCTTTCATATTACATATATAAAGTCATGAACTGTGATTAACATCAAATTAAGGACCATGTGAGGTGTAACACCGAGCATAGAGATTAAAGACAAATGTAAAGTATAGCACTGC
The DNA here is from genome assembly GCA_021397915.2 of Tor tambroides. Lineage (NCBI taxonomy): Eukaryota > Metazoa > Chordata > Actinopteri > Cypriniformes > Cyprinidae > Tor > Tor tambroides. Next base: position 58,261 of record JAFVLL020017913.1, on the reverse strand, counting down.
CTTTATGGGTGTAGCATTTTCCTCTACATACAATATTTCTTTTAACACAATGAGTTTATCTTGTCAGACAAAAAGAGAGATGTGAAAAGAATAGAAAGCACAAATATCACACAGTAGTTTCAATATTTTCAATAATCTCCACAATGGATTTGGAAGGGGACAGCAGGGTGCATTCATCCTGGTCCCATAGACTTCCTGGACTGGAATGTCCATCTGTGCTAAGTTCATCCTCTTCCTCAGACTCTTCCTCACAGGACTCCAGATAGTGTCCTCCCAACGCGTTGATCCCTGAGTCCTCGGAGCTGGAGGGCGAAGAGCAGTGGCCCATTTTTGGTCCTTTAACAATCTCCTCAACAGTCTGCTTGTCTTCAGTGTGCTGTTTCTGTGGTGTCAGAGAGGCGGGGTTTATCTGAGGTGGGGTGGGAGGGGCCTCTGTGTGTATTGGGGGCCGCTGAACGTAGCACATCTTGCCGTTGATGCGTTTGACAATGTAGTCATCAATAAACAGTTCGGCAATGTTGCAGTATTTGGGAGATTCTGGACAAGGTGGAGGCAGGAAACACGGAGAGATGCGGAGGAAGCGCTCAGTCAGAGAGATGGACAGATCGATGGTGTTGGTGCAGTCAGATGGAGCGGCTGGCACAGGTGTGCTGGGCAGCTGAGCGACATTGGTCATGGGCTGGTAGACATATTTACCTGTACAGACAGAGTAAAAGGAGATCATTACCTGGATGTGTCAGAAAGCACATACTAATTTGTGCATTAAAATTGTATTACCTCAAGCAGTAAATTCACACTGAGGCTTTGGGAATATTTAAGTAGCAAAGCTTTAAAGGAATAGTTTACCCAAAAATGAAAATTGGCTGAAAATGTACTTACCTTCAGGCCATTATGTAGATGAGTTTGTTTCTCCAACAGATTTGGAGGAATTTATCATCACATCACTTGCTCACTAATGGATCCTCTGCAGTGAATGGGTGCCGTCAGAACGAGAGTCCAAACTGCTGATAAAAACATCACAATAATACAATACTAATCCACACCACCCCACTCTAGAAATAACTAAACCAATAAGGCGTGATTGAGCTGTGCATATTTCTCTCCTGATTCAGATGGGATGACTTTTTCACTGGAGAAAGCTAGATGACTCGTTGTTAAAAACTTCTTAATGATTGATTTGTTTCTTACAAACATGCAGCTTTTCACTTTACAAGATGTTAATTGATGGACTGGAGTGGTGTGGATTACTTGTGGATTATTGTGATGTTTTTATCAGCTGTTTGGACTCTCATTTTGACGGCACCCATTCACTACAGAGGACCCATTAGTGAGCAATTGATGTAATGCTAAATTTCTCTAAATCTGTTCTGACGGAGAAACAAACTCATCTACATCTTGGATGGTTTGGGGGTGAGTGAATATTCAGCAAATGTTTATTTTTGGGTGAACTGTTCCTTTAAGTATAACTGAGGCATCCAGAAAACAAGAAAATATGCATTGCATTAAAACTCACAGGATGCTTCATTATGTACAGTCTCTTACAGTGCACTGCAGTATTAGTGCCAGACCTCTGGTCTGAATGTCATCATCATTTACAAATCAATCTGTTTTGTTTTCATTAAAGCACACATATTAGTATCTCACACAGAGAAAGTTATTCCAAAACCTGTGGTGTGCATCTACATGCCGATGAAAACTACTGGCACACGCCACTGTAGTTCATCTTTGGATTTGCTGTCAGAAACGAGAGATCAAAAATCGTCAAATGTAATTCATTGAAACATATTTCATTTCATAATAAAAAACCTGTGCACATTCAGAATAGTAAGGGATAAAAAAACGAATTATTACAGTGGTATTACAGGGCTTTAATTTTTACAATTAACAGGGCTTATTCTACACGTTGCAGCATTTTAGTTTTAACATAGTCCACTAAGAGTGTTAGGCAATGTTTCCTGCACCAAAAAGAAGCATGATTTAATTTTACATTTTCGTTTTCTACCCTTTCTTTGAATCTTCGTTACTGTAGCTTTACTTCTATACATAAATGACTTCTGTTGATCTGTTGGCTGTATGGTTGTTAATTATGCAATCAAATCAGCATGAAATACAAAAATAGCTGTAAGTAATGTAGATGTATCATACAATATATTTGTTTGAATACTTTTTATGTAACTGGTTGGCTCCTACATTATATTTCATTCAGTCTTTCTGAATGTACCATTAAAGTACATTTTAATAGAAACACTGTTTAAAACTTTAGAGTTGGGAATGTTTTCTTCACATTTTCTGAGCTGATTTGGAAAAAAAAGTCACCAAAGAGTAGCTACTATATTAGCTACACATTCAACAGAACTCACAGCAAATACTGAACCAATCTCAGAAAATAAAGAAATATACCACATGAGAGATTTTCAACCATAAAATCCCCTACCTGGCCATTTCTGATTCCACAATATAAAAATCTGGATTATTTTTGCTCTGAATCATGGTGGTCATATTTAAATGTGCTCATGGTTACGATGATATCTAAATTACCCCTCTTTGTAGCTCTTTTTAAAACATATAAAAACTTAAAAAGAAAAATGTTGGTTTCCATGAAAGGCCCCTTTGAATCATATTGTGAATTTTATAGATGGGAATTTAAGAGAACTATATCAAAAGTTTGATCAATGAGGATTTTTTGTCCCATTTTTCATTTTATGATTCAGAAGGGTGCTCATGCTCCCCCTTTGTTGCAAAATCGTCAAAATGAAAAGTCCAGAGAGCACCATACAGCTCATTTCCGTTCCGTTCCAAACATCTGGCAGAATTCAGCCGGGGTGTGATCAGGACATCTATGACAACACTAATCCCCTGTTATCTAAGGCCCAGATCAACATCCACTCATTCACTCATGGCCTTGACAGTCTTTGTCTCATGTCTCTTTGTCTAAGCGTCTTTCTCTTATGCTCAATCTCCATCTTTCTCTTTCACAAAAGCATCCCCTGAATTATAAAGAAGTCAGCTCTACAGAGATAACATATGACAGCATCCCCATCCATTCCATTTACTTTCCCAGAACGAATTGTTAGGGGACACTTAGGAAAGTATAAGACAGCAACTGTCAAATATTTTCTGTCTGGTGCTGCAAACAGATGACTGTGCCAGGTTTTAACTGACTAAAAGTAGCAACACTACTAACTAAACCACATTTTAAAACAGCATGAGAGTAGATTTTCCAGTATTTGAGATCGTGTAATAAAAATGTGTACTAAAACATAGAGTACTAATAATAATATAGTATATTATAAATACAAATAATTCCCGTTGTATTATGCCTGTCACTTTGTAAAGAATCTCATACATACCTATAGACTGAACATGTAATACGCATGATGTCACCATTTTCACAAATTCACATTTTTATAGTTTATTTTTAGACAATAACGGTATCACTTTCAAAAACTAGTTTTTAAAACCAGTTTTTAAAAGTTTCCATTTTCAGGCCCCTAAAACTCTGATGCCATGTAAACGAACGGCCAAAACACATACAAATGTTGTTTTTACTTGAACGCATTGTTGTGTAAATGGCCCCTTAAGATAACTGTAGTTCAACACTCTCAGAATAAAAGCACTATACTAAATATGTACAATTTAGGTGCTAATATGTACCTTTAAGATACTAATATGTACCATTTAGGAGTAAATAAGCTTTTGTACTTCAGACTACCACCTCAGTGACAATTTTGTACCTTTTTAAGTACACAATTATTGTAGCCCTGAGATTTGATATGATTTCTGTAACAAATTAATGAGTAGAACTTAATAAACATATCTTGCCAAGAAAAGCAAAGACAACAAAAGAAACACAAAAGCAAAACAAACTCATTACATTCTAATGAGCTTCCAAACACGTCCCGAGAAAAGTGCAAATGAAGCAAATTGCAGGGGTGGCAACTATCTCAACTCAGCGGAACACAATTATTTCGCTGTACTTTTCTCATGTGCGATCAACAATAGAGCTTCCACTTGTACGGTTTGGCATTCATTTACAGACTTCTTTCAGTTCTTTGTTTTATAAATCTGTTGGACAAAGGACCGGATCTCCAAGCCAGAACAGAGCTCACAGAGGAAATCAGTGTTTGACAGCTGGAGCTGCAGGCACAGCACCAGAAACAGGAGGCTTCCTTCTCTACGTTTCACACAAGGCCATATAACATCACTAAGCAGCACGTACACGCCTGAAGCGCAGACGCCACACACTCTCACAGCTTCTGTTTTCTCACCACAGACCTGGATTTGCTCAAAGTATGACTGGATACTGTCAAAACCAAACACAGATGAGCAAAGCTGAAGGCATTACGTGTGGTGCTGTGGAACAGCAATATTAATAAATCATCACAATGTACACCATAACACAGCGATGTCCCATGGGGGCTCTGACTGCACCCTAAGAAGAGGTAAGACACAATAAAGACTTCTTCTACAATAGAAACACAATTGCATTTGAAAGGATTTAGAGGATTTACTTTTACTTTTTTGGCATTGAGCAAAAGCTCAGTACTCATTCAGTAAGGTTTTGAAATGTTTTTAAAAGAAACGTCTCTTATGTTCACCAAGGCTGCATTTATTGGATAAAAAATGCAGTAAATATAGTAATATTATGAAATGTTATTACAATCTAAAACAACTATTTTATATTTGGATATATTTTAAAATGTAATTTATTCCTGTGATGTCAAAGCATCATTACTCCAGTCTTCAGTGTCACATGATCCTTCAGAAATCATTCTAATATGCTGATTTGCTTTTAAACATATGCTGATTACTCAAGAAACATTTTTCATTATTAATGTTGAAAACATTACTACTTAAAATTCCTGTGAAAACCATGATACATTTGTTTTCATATTTTTTGACAAATAGAACGTTCAAAACAACAGCATTTATTTGAAACAGATATATTTTGTAAGACTAAAAATGTCTTTACTGTCTCTTTTGATAAATTTAACGCATCCTTGTTGAATAACAGTATTCATTTATTTCAGGAAAACAAAATCTTACCCCAAACTTTTAAACAGTAGTGTACCTCTCCACTAAAACGAAAGATCTGTATATCTGTCGTAAAATAATGAATGCTCCACCTGATAATGAGCCTCACATGGGGTTGTGAATAGCAGTTACCATTCGTGCTAGGTGTAATTTCAAAAGTCTGCAACACAGTTATGCATCAGAGCTCCAGGATTTTCAGCCATGAATTATTTAACAGAACAGGCATACTAAACAATACATATCAGGGAGAGCATGTTGTGTTTGTAATTTTATGGTACATTTAGTGCTTCTCACAATGGCGCACCAGTCAGTAGTTATATCACAGGGCAAGTGTGCTGGCTGATAAACCATGAGCATGCATTAACATAATGCTTTGTCTCTACTGCAATAATGGTAGATTAAAGCTGTCGCAGACTGATAAAGGACATACACATTTTTAAGAAACACTGACTGTCTCTTACGATCCTACAAGTCCAGATTCATTACTTTGCAACTTCATATCTCATGTGTACATTAATGAAAGGTAAAAACTATTACACTATCACAATGTATGCTAACAATGATGAATTAGTCATAAACAAAGGTTGAATAACTGCATTTGTAGACCAGTATTACAGAGAGTGTGAATTTATAATGATTACTGGCATGCTTTTATCGATCAAATAAATATAAATAGAGTACCTTTTCTGTGCTGTATAAGTAATCACAAACACAGGCCAGCAGATGATCAGCTTTTACACCAAAATAAGCTGGAAAAGAATGGGCTTAATCAAAAATCTCTGGGTGGAAACTACTCTGAGGGCCACTGAGGATAATATTCTTTTATTATTTGACGGCTGAACTCAATAAAGTTCAGTTCCCCTGACGGAAGTGTCATGAGAGGGTATTAAACACGGTTTGATCAGTTCACACAGTTCTAAGGGCCTCACGCTGACATTTACCTCCCTTAAACACAATGAAAGCTTTTACAATCCCTCAAGAGCTGAACTCAGTCAGAGGGACGTGAACTAGGGGAAGTGAACATCCTGTTAAAGGAGCAGAGCTGCCGCTTCCTGTGTATACGCTGATGACTGCTGGATTCAGGGTCATGTCAAGCTAACGACTGGAGAATATAGAGGTGGCTTCAAGGTTCAGCTGGGGTGAGGTCTACTTTGACAAAGTCAAATATAAAGGTTACCCTCACGCTGGATTTGCTGGCGAGATATTTCTGGGGAGATATTCATGGCTGACATATCTTGCTTACTAAGAAATTCTCAGAAACATATGAAGTCATATAATGCTGAAAAAGCATCCAAGCGACACCAGACAGCAGTTTCTGATGACAGCACAGGCTCATAAATGTTCCCAAAGCAGCTGTGACAATAAATAAGAAAAACAGGTTGTGCGATCATAGTATTTATCAAATAAATGTCATATTTAAAACCCTAGATTCATGAAAATGAAAATATTGTGCATGTATTCACTATATAACCTAGTTTTCCTGTAAGATGACAGACAGCACTGTATTTCTTTCTGCTACGTATATAAAATGTTTGGGCAGTCATCTTTAATCATACTGTCGGCTGCAATATTGTCCCTTTGTTGTTGTTGTTTTTTTGTGGCGTGAATAATACTTTGTACTACTCCTCATTTCAGAGTAGGAGACACTTATTGTATTATCAGGTGATGTATTTAGAATAGAATAGAGTGGATTAGAATGTATTTGCACATCAGAAGTTGGCTACTTACAGTGACACCAGCCCAAATGGCAGCACCAGTGCAGTTTGAAACACTTTCCGTGGCTGTGTGTCGCGCAGATGGACAGTCCATCACAGGGGAGAAAGTCCGGCCTGCCTGCGCAGCTTTTGGCCAGTGCTTGAGCTTCATCTAACTTGTCACTCTTCAAAGCCTTCTGAGCTCCGGTGTAAGCCATGGTTACTGTAAGAGAAGAGCCATGCTATGAAAATGCACTGTAAACCTGAGTGTTACTTCCTGACTTGATATGCATTATACATATGAAAGTTTTAGTCTAAATTAATAAGAAATAAAAGGAATGCTCACATTTTATATTATAGTTGTATAGCCTATATATTACCATGTGATACTATTGCTGTTATGTAAAATATTACTGTATTAAAAATAAATGAAGAACAGCAGAGTGTTTGTCTCATATAATAAGAACTACACAAGTATTTGGAGTTTGGTTTTGCTTACCTTATTCAGGTTTGAGCACTTACAGCTGGTGATATCCTGCCATCACACAATATCTGCATTAAACTTCCCACAACATCTGCATTAAGATCCCGATAGTCGTACGGGATATGAAGAATGACATTTTTCCCAAATTAAACTGACAAATGCCTTCCCGATGCGGATAATCCTTGGGTTTTAATAGATTTCCAGAGAAATATCAACTGAACTGAGTTAAAACAGCGGTAGCTGCCAGATCTCTAGTGAGGAACAATCGTGCATGTGAAGGGTCCAGGAGGGTTCGCTATTTAAAGAGGAAAAAAAGCTCAGCAAAGCAGCGCAGGCTGAAACTTATGTGAAACATGAGCCTCTCGTGCTGCTGTAGCGGTGGATGCTGCTGCGGGACTGAAAGCTGCTCGCACACTGACAGAGATTATACTGCACACAGCGGCAGTGACTACACTTGACCAGAAGACGGCGCTATAATCACCTGAGAGCCATTACAAAGGTTTTCTCATTTACATAATTGTATTGTAAGGTGCATATAGAAAAGACTTTAGAAAGATTGCTGTGTTCGGGAGTAACTAGTTAAATGTAACGGAATTACATAAATTAATTACAAAATAAATGTAACTGTAATCTGTTACAGTTACTGAGAAAATATGTAATTAAATTACAGTTACTTATGAAAATGTTAACGATTACAAAGGAGGTTACATTTTTAAATTATCACACACATACAGATTGGATTGATTTCTTTCCCAAATTGCATTGACTAAAATATGAGACACCAATGTTTCAGGAGTTTAGGATACAGAATAGGACACATGCTTATTTAATAACTGTTTTATTTCCTACTTGGTTTTATGTATATGCTTTATTTTTTAAGATTAGCTGTTTTTTTCCCCATGCATTGTTAGATGCCAGTGTTTCCTGTCATAGCTATGCAATGATTTAATTTCAAAAACAGCATCATAGCTATTAAATTATATCTTGTTATTATTTTAAATCGGTATTTAACCTCAGAACGATCTCAAAGTAAAAAGAGGTGCTAAAGTCTGATTTTGTGGTGGTTGCGCTTTAAAATTCAATTATTATCATCTTAATTCATGTGATAAAGGATTTCGAAAGTCTGACAGTAATCAGTGTTGAGTAGCCTACTACTGTAAATTAGGTTAACCCTGCCTGCTTTAAATGTTTGAAAATGATTAACAGTTGAAAACATTCGTTAGAAATTTAGAATAATAATCAAATGTAATCAGTGACATTACTTTAATAAAGTAATTGAAATAGTTACACTACTTATTACATTTTAAACAAGGTAACTTGTAATCTGTAACCTATTATGTTTCCAAAGTAACCTTCCCAACACTGATAATGTATGAAAAAAAATCTAATTAAAAGACAGTGTCAAAAAGTCGAATTTCGCTGAAAGTGGGTGAGTTTTCAGCACTCTGTGAACATTTAAAACAATGCTGTGACAAAATGCATTGTTTAATGATATATTAGTGAAGTACTGATGCAAACTTCTGCTCTTTCTATGTACATGTACAAATAATTTGGTCTTCATAGTTTGATTTCTACACCATCTTTGGACATAGTTCAAAGGGGTGAACAGGGGTTTAGTGTGGTTTAATTAAACAGCCTCAAACATATTTGGGTAGCAGCACAGAAGTAATAGCAATTAACTTATCCCTTGCAGCAAAGCACAAATCACATCAAACACACTACACCTCACAGACCAGCTATTCCACATAGATCCTCAAAGCCAAATTAATCAAAAAGTTTTCCTCAAACTGAATGCACAGCCATATAAATAATGAAAAGCATATTAACAGGTAATTCATCACGTATACACTACCATTCGAAAGTTTGGGGTTAGTAAGGTTCTTATAAGAAATTAAGACTTTTATTTAGCAATGATGTATTAAATTGACCACAAGTGACAAGTTTATAATGTCACTTTTTTTTTATTTCAAATGAACGCTGTTCTTTTGAACTTGATTGAACATCCTGAAAAATAAGTATCATAATTTTGACAAAAATATTAAACAGCACAACTATTTGCAACATTGTTAACAATAAGAAATGTTTCTTGAGCATCAAATCAGCATATAGAATGATTTCTGAAGAATCATGTGACCCTGATAACTGATAATGGCTGCTGAAAATTCAGCTTTGCTATCACAGAAATAAATATATTAAAATCTAAAACAGTTATTTTAAATTATAACAATATTATTGTTTTTCTGTATTTTTGATCCAATAAATGAAGTCTTGGTAAGCATGAGAGACTTCTCTCAAACACGTTAAATCCAACTGACCTCAAACTTTTGATTAGTAGTGTACACAGAACATAAGTTGTTGTGAACTTGTATGGGCAGCTGCAAGCATCTGAGAACCCTCTCATCCATGAATCCTTTAAAGATAAACTGCCACTTTTCTAATGCATTTTTACAGCAGGGTAAATGAAACACCAATGGGCCATGAGACCAGAGCTGTGCAAAAATGAAACAAGGTAATTTGTTTGGATTTATCTGGCTTTCTGCCAAAACTAAAGACATCTGTTTCTAAGAAATGCTAAAAATACAACACATGAAATTAAAACCTCTTCAGGGAGACATAATGAGAGCCGATGAGACAGGGTTAAGAGTTGAGAAAGTAAATTCTTTATTAATAACAGGTTTCAGCAGTGTTTTAAAATGAACAAATTTGGCATGTTGTGCTTTCAGAGATGGCTGTGCATTGTTTTGATATGTTCTCTCCATTTTTGAACAGGAGGACTGCCACAAGCCACAAGTTTTTTCAACAGTGGACTGGGTTCCAAATGAGGCACATCAGGATGGGTTTGATGGTAATGCTCCAACCTCTCCAGCACTCTTTCCAGGCCCACCATGCTGGCGTAAAACATGGGCCCACCACGATGTCTTGGAAAGCCATAACCGAACAGATAGATGACATCAATATCCTCGGGTCGGGCAGCAATGCCATCTTCCAGGATACGGAAGCCTTCGTTAGCCAGGGCAAAAAGGCATCTCTCGATTATTTCTTGATCTGAGATATTGCGTGGTTTAATGCCGTACCTGCTTCTATAGGTCTCAAGAAGGTTCTGGATCAGTGGGTCGGGCTTTGCGTTTGTGCCTCCAGGTTTGTCGTATATGTACCAACCACGACCTGTCTTCTGGCCAAACCTGCCTTGCTCACAGACCATGTCTGGAATGGGACAGTACCTACGTCCTTGGCGCCTACGTGGGGGATTTTTTGGGTCAACGTCAGGGCCGGTCAACCCAGATTCCTTCCGGACTCTCCAACCAACATCAAGGCCTGCAAGGTCAGACATCCTAAAGACTCCCATTGCAAAACCAAAGTCCTCCAGAGCCTTGTCGATTTGTTCAGGTGTGGCTCCCTCCTCCACCAGGAAGGTGGCTTGATCCAGGTAAGGCTTCAACATGCGGTTTCCAACAAAACCAGGGCAGTTTCCAACAGCGACACTTACTTTTCCCATCCTCTTCCCAAGGCTCATTGCTGTAGCGATGGTTTCACTTGAGGAACGAGGCCCACAGACAACTTCTAGGAGCTTCATGACATGTGCAGGTGAGAAGAAGTGCATCCCAATCACCAGGTGTGGTCTATCTGTCACACCAGCCAGCGTATCCACATCCAGACCAGAGGTGTTGGTGCAGAGTAGAGTGGCTGGTCTACAAACCTTAGACAATTCTTGGAAAACACGCTTCTTAAGTGCCATGTCTTCAAAGACAGCTTCAATAACAAGGTCCACATCCTTCAGGTCCTGTAAGCTGAGGGTGAATTTGAGGAGATTTAGAGAGGCACTCACTCCCCGTCTTTTGGCATCTCTCTCCAGGATGCCAATCAGCATCTGCTTGCCTGTCTCCAAGAGTTTCTTTTCTGACTCTACAGCAATGACAGGAATTCCCACACGTGCCAGAGACACAACAATGCCCCTTCCCATAGTGCCCAGACCTAAAAGGGTGACAAATTGACAGTCAGTACAGAGTAAAACAAGACCACCAATTTAAAACAACATAGTCACAATTAGACTTGTTAATTGGCAGATGGTGAAACTGAGCAGAGCACAAAACTGTGCCAGAATTCTATGCATGATGGTTTGCACAGTGCCAGCATCCTTCCTCTGTGATAAGAGAATATCCCTGCTTGTCTCAAACTTCAAGCAAACAGATGTTTTCAGCACTATTGAAAATCAACATTTGCACACTAACAACCAATAAGTGTGCATAAAGCTGTCCAAGATGAGAATGCTGAACAGAATAAGACAATAGGATATTTTAGGATATTTTATTCTCTTTGTCAGAGAATAAAAAATGATTTCAAACACACCTTTATACTCACAGGTGATTAATCAAGAGTCACTTTTATGGTGTGCTGACTTTTGATTGATTTTTTGTTTTCTTTGTTGAGCACCAAATTATGAGCATTTTGTGCCGTTGATGTGCGTGCTTCGGTTCCGTCTTTCCTCATTTAGTAATTTTTGCGCTTCAACTTATTGCAGTCAGTTGCCAAGGCCAAGTTTTTAATCGAATATTTATATTTTATTTCAGATTTATTTAAACTAACATTAATGTTTTAATAGTTTTAGTTAACAATAATAATCCTGGTACCATTCCCAGGTCTTGTTCACGCACATAAAGACATTCTCTTTTGATACCTATGACGGCTGCACTCCGGATCTCTCTGGGTTTGCTGTTGTTCCATTGCACTCCACTGGGTAGAGTCCATTTCCCAGCAGTCCTCTGAGCAAAGAAGCAGTACTGAAGAGCCCGGGCCTGGCCAGAGTTGAAAAGAGTGGCCATCAATTCGCTCTCCCGCTTTATTCCCTTGCTGTAAGGCATTGTAGCGGCTGCCCGCACCGCCTGAATACAAGCCAAAGGTGCCATCACTCCCCGAGCCTTCTTTTTAACCTGCATGGTGACCGCTTCTAAGAGGACATCCAGATCTGGAGGGCAAGGCGTGGTCAGCATGCTCACTCTTCGGGAAAACAGCGGTTTGGCTGTTAAAGATATACAAAATATGATGTCAAAATATAATGAGATACACAAAGGCAATGCTGAGTGGACAGTACTGAACCTTTAATGCATGTTCCCGATTTGACTTACAGATTAACAGTTGAAAGTAATAGTGATCTATATTGTACATAAATCATACAGTAATGAAACTGTCAACAAGTTCATCTACCAATATTCCGAAATCCTTTTGGTAATCCATATCACTTGCTAAAGTATGCTGAATCAAGTCTGAAAGAGTATAATCATGGCACTCAGCACAGTGTGGCAGACACAAACACTGGACCTGACTTGAGTCATATTCTGTCTGGCAAACACCCATTCACACTTCCTCAAGTATACATCCGCAAAACAAACCAACACACACAACAGCCCATCAAAACTGCATTTTTCTGAATTTATCAGGTTCTAACATTTGACTTCCTGCCTTACTAAAAGGATTATGCAGGGCGGTACTTGATTCAATATAGCTTCTAACTGCATTAGATTCATCTTCCTCTCTGGAATCTGGGTCACACTGATGAGCCTTAAAGGGCCAGCAGAACCAAAAACCAACAGTCTGTCCAGTTTTGAGAAATCAATATAACGTATATCGATAGGAATTAGTATTTCAAACAGTGTTAATTCTCTAAATTTCGGAGCTGCAAATACTACTCATTTTTCCACTAAACTTAATTCACTAAACTTCACTCATGAATTATCATGGTTGCATTTTCATTGTACTGTACAATGGCTATAAGCACTCAATTTCATGTAACACATAAAAGCATAAGGAGTGTTCAGTCTGATGTCTAGTGTGCTGTCCTATTCTGCACGATACAGATGTATCTGTGGTTAATCTGTGATGCTGTGGGCAGGACTTGAATCACTAATGCTGTGATTTATTTAGTAAGTACTGTAGGGCTGGGTCAGATCCTGATAGGTGCATTTGACACGTTTCAGCGACTGGAAAACAAGATAAATCTCTGTAGCAATGAGAGCCGAGAGTGAGATTCTACAGAAAGTGTTTAGGGAGTATGAGTGTGCCACTTTCGATTACTTTTTACATGGTTCCATGTTAAATAAGTAAAGTAATAAAATAAAACAAACACATAGCAATCCTGGTTCCGCAAGTATTTTTCCCATTCTTTGTGAAACGGGATTTTAAACGAATTTTGTAAGTAAAGAGCTACAAGATGCATGACAACACTCCAACATTTGATTTGAGGCAAATAAATAAATAAATAATCAGAAATCAGTAAAAAGACACTCATAACACATTCTTTTATGAGTAAATTAACAACTCGTCTCATGAAGCATTGTGAATTATGTAACTGACTTAAAAGCGATGATACAAAATAAAACTATTGACTTATTATGAAGTATAAAAAAGTTGCAATATATAAAAATATTCATCAGTAATGCTGCTTTTTTGATTAAAAAAAAAGAAATATTATTACAAATTAAAACAACTGGTTTCTTTTGTAATATATTTTAAAATGTAATTTATTCCTGTGATGGTAAAGCTGAATTTTCAGCTGCCATTACTCCAGTTTTCAGTGTCACAGCATTTGGTGCTCAAGAAACGTTTCTTATTATTATCTTATTATGAGGAAAACAGTTGCTGCTTATCTTTTTGTGGAAAGTCTGATACAACAATCTTAATGACCATACATCTTTGAATAGTACTGTGTGCAGAAAATAAGTTTTTACCTCAGGGACCCTACTGTTGAACACAATCTATGACATTCATGAGATTTAACATCCAGGCTAATTCTCAGCCATTCTCTTTAAACATATTCTCTGTTGTCACATTTTGAGGTGGAATCAACCTGTTTACATTCTAACGGATTTGACTATTTTGAACCATTTACAATAGGTATTTACCATTAGTCAGTAAATTTACCATTTAGGTAAATTTAGGTATTTACCATTAGTCATTGGGCTGTTGTCCACCATACCTGCTCCGCAATTCCATTTAGTTGACTGTCATGAGGATTTGGCGGGGTTGATCTTCGCTCAGCGTGTGATTACAGTGAGAGCATTAGTTGTGGCCAATCTTTAATCTCCCTCCAGAGCTTATCCTGACTCTAGATGAACCCTGATCTCTCCCTAAGAGTGTCACTCACAACATTCACATTACAAGGGATCTGGCTCCCTCAGTCTCAGCGAGAAACTGTGGCCTGTAGAGGACAATGAACAGCTGCAATTACTGTAGACCTAGAAAAGCTGAATAATTTGACAGAAATAGAGTCCAGCAATCCTTCCAATGATTTAATTGCTCTCATATGATTTTTCATTACTGGAGGAAATGGGGGTCAAGCAGAAGGTGAAGGATTGGCATTCATTTTTCAGAAGCTGCAGAGAGAGTCTCTAATCGTTTTTTCAGACCGAGCACGATTCAACACCCTCCAAGCAACAGTATAAATAATCATTTTTGACTTTTTTTTTTAAAGACAGTCAAAGAGTCTAGTTCCTGAGTAAAATAATTAGCATTTTGCATGTTTTTGAACTGGTTTGAGGTGATACAAAGACCATCATATCATTAAATATTCTTAATAATCCTCAAGAACTTGACCTATTATTACAAATATAAATAAATATATAAAAATGTAATTTAAATCGTTCTCCAGTGCTCAGAGGGGTCACAATTATGTAATAGTTATCTAATAATGTTTGTTCCTTTTCACTTCTTGAAAAATAGATCAAAAGAACAGAACGAGTCTGAAAGTCGTTGACAAGGATATGAAACATTAATTCCATTTGCAGTGACAAAGGATTTATCTGGTATGTCCCCTGACTCTGAAAGCCTGCCAAAGACTCTGCTTCCCTTTACTCTTCAGTTTTTAATATCTGTATTTCTGCTTTGCCAGCTCATGACATACCTACAGCTTTCAGGGCAAACTCCACAGCCACCTCACAAGCATTCTGCTCTATGACCTGGTCAACGATGCCCAGCTTCAGAGCTTCTTGTGCAGAGATATGGCGGCCTGCAATCAAACAATAATGCTGCTGTTGGTAAAGGGAAAATAAGAGATGTGGGGTGCTTTACTTGATTATTTTTCTGCTTAATATATTATGACAACGGGTGAGGAAAATCCCATAATAATCATAAAACAACTGAAATCTGATTGCTCATTTGTTAAAGGATTAGTTCGCTCAGAAATGAAAATAAATTACTCATCCTCGCGGCGTTTCAATGTTGTATGCTGCTATTTTAGCAGAAGAAAACAAATACGATTTTTTTAAAGAACGTTCACACATGCTCACAAAAAAATAAAAAACAAGATATATGTGGTCATCATAAAATCTGAAAAAGGTACTGTGGAAACTCTTCTTTCTATTTGTGCTCCACCAAAAAAATATATATATCAGAACATATGTTTGGAATGACATAAGGGTGAGTAAATAATAACAGTTTTATTTTTTGGATGAATTATTGCTGTAAGCCCCAAGGCAAATCAATCAGAAACAATGTACAATGCTGACACCTAGTGGGAAAGATTTATTTATTACTGAAAACACAATGTAGTTATCATTTTTTATCATAATGTACCTTATTGGGTTAAATTTAGCACTTGCTAAGGTGAAAAACTATTTAATTATTTATGAAATCTCTTTTGAAATATCAGCAATGGCAGTTACTGAACAGGAAAAAAAAATTTGTGGACTGGATAATTTTTTTCTTAGCCAATCAGAAATTTCAGAAACACTCTCTGCATGACTTGGCTGATATGTTTTATATTTTTAGAGGGTTGCAGAGAGGGTATGTGGTTGAAGTTAGCAAATTGGCTGAAATCTGTTTGGGTGAATTGTGGGTGTGCCAGTAGGCTAAGTGTATGATTTACCAGTGGTGATCAGTTCTAGGGCAGCAGGAATGCCAATGAGCCTGGGAAGACGCTGTGTTCCTCCTGCAGCTGGCAGGATGCCCAAAGTCACCTCTGGAAGTCCAAGACGTGCCTGGAACACATAATACGTTATGCACTACATACTCCACAAAAATACATAAACCACAAAACAACAACCTTTTCCCTTCTCTGATAAACTTCAAACATTGATATCAAAGTTCAACCGATTAACTAGGGACATATTAGCACTAGACAGTATTGCACAACATTCAAGCTAGTTCAGTATGCATGCGCAAAAGAATAAACAACAGCATAAAATGGTTTACCTTAGAGTGTGCAATACGATAGTGACAGACTAGGGCTAATTCAAAGCCCCCACCTAGAGCAACCCCCTCTATGGCAGCAACCACAGGCTTCTCTCCTGCCTCTATGGCATCCAACAAGGGTACCAACGGAGGTCCTCTTAAAGGCCCAGCAAACTCACGGATGTCTGCACCTGCAGAAGAATGCATCATCATTAGATATTAGATAAGGCTTGAATACACAACAAGATGTATGTTTCTGCATGAGTTTGTTGGAACAACTTTAAAGTCTGGCATTGTGTGATCCTCAGTTGTTTAGTATGCCCAGTTTTTCTCTGTATTTACAATGTTGGCAAGCCTAGTGTTTTCAAGTCTTTTCAGATTTTAAAAGTTGTGTAGTGTATTTCAGCCTTTACATAACTCTGCCAGAGCAAGCATTTAACTGAAAGACTTTATTATAATCTTCAAGCAAAAAAAAAAAAAAAAGTGTATTGTGGATGTTTATCTTTAATATTCTAACCTCCACAAAATCTTCCATTCTCTCCGCAGATGACCACTGCTGTGACCTTTGGGTCATTCAGGGCATGCTCCACGTTCTTTGCAATGGCATGACGCACTGCAGAACTAAGGAGAAAGCAGATGTTCAAATCACTATTGTTCATAAACTTAGATGGGTTCATAACAATGCACTTGAAAACTGGACATTTCAAGGATACTTTGTCTCTCTGGACAAGATCATGTAAATCTTATCATTTCTAAAACGTTTTATACAAGTAGTACATATAAAAACATGTGCAAGATTGTATGCATTTCTGTAGTTTGGTCTTTTTTAACAAACACAGATGGACAATAATGCATCAAATAAATGCATTATGTTTTAGTAATAAGCAGGTTTTCACTCACCTTAAGGCATTGACTGGTGGGTTGGTAAGAGTGATCAAAGCCACTGATCGTTTAACAAGTTCATATCGTGCCATTTTGTTGAGTTGAACGGTGTTGTTGTGAGTTGAAAGAATTGCGGGACTTTGGAACTTTGGAACACCAGCAAACTCAGTGCGTCAGTGAAATCACACCCACTCTTTTATTATTTGAGCTTGTGTCTTTAAATGAGGACGTCGCACGTCCTAACTTGTCTTCCATGACAATTGACTTTTACTGAGAGTATAAAAAATTGATTTGCCAAAAAAGCTATTCAAATAACATCTGGTTACCGCAGGAGACAGCGCTTCCATTCCCGGAAGCGAATTTACAAATTCTACTATGTTCAAGGACTGGCTCATTAATATTATTAATTATGTAACGTGACGTCCACCCATGTTCATAATGTATTTGGTTAAAAGACATATGTCATTTGCACTTTTAGGATTGACAACAGTTTTATTAAGAGGAAACTAAATATAATTTTGAGTGGAATTGTATATTTCTGAGGTATTTTACATTTTCGTTTCATAAATGAATTTAAACAATTCTGTAGTAGGCTTTTAGAGAATGGAATATTGTTAATATGTAAATATAACATTTGACTTTTCCTGGTTCTGTTTTATTATACTCTGGCCAAATGTTGATAATGTTCTGTTTGGTAAGCTGGCGAATCACTAAAGCTAGGGTCTAGCTTATGAATATTAAATAGATCACGTGGTCAGGTACGTCAAGAATTCTACCAATCAGCAGCTCTGAATGACAGTGTACACTAATTAATATTAATACGTTTGTCCGTCTCTTACGTAGGATTCGTAATTTGCGGAAGTGATCCGCAGTCAATTGGACATGCAGTATCTGCGCCCTCTAGTTGCTCCGTCATGCGTTCGGTTGTTGGTCTGATCGCTGTAATATTGACGGCTACTTTTTACCTTTATTTACTGTCCTCTTATCTCCCCCCTGGACCTCAGCTACCTAAGCAAGACCATGAAGGAGAGACGAGAAAATCTAATGAAGACGACAACACAAGTGAAATGGAGACTTCAGCCTCCAGGTGTGCTTCTCTTGCATGTGTGATAATGACTACCAACTGTCTTTTGCTATATGCAGGCCTCATATACGCTGATTTTTCAGTCTTATACAAAACATTTTGAGGATGTATAGCGTGCAGAGTGTGAAAAACATAAGTGGGAAGCATTTCCAAAATGGATGCTCTCTATCTTGTCCTTGTCTCCAGCTGTCATTTGTCCTTTGGCAGTGAAATTAGATCTGTTGTTGCCACCATGTTCATAATCCAGACGTTTATTCTTGAACATCCACTACTATTGTCTGTGATGCCCTACCTACTAACGTTACTCATATTAGGGAAGCTCAATTTAATTTTAATTTAAGCCTATTTAAATCCTAAAATGATTCTGTTAACTCTGATGCAAGAGTGATTCTTGAACTATCACCATTGTGTCACTGAACCATATGCATAATCACGAGAGATACTGCCCCTGCAAGTTTACCAATGTCCACCCTGTCATGTGACTTTATTTTGGTCCAGGTTGAAGTTCCCATCAGACCTGGATGAGCTGAAAGAGATGGCAGAGCTGTTGCAGTTTTATAAGACAGAACACACAGGATATGTGCTGTTACTCTTCTGCAGTGCCTACCTCTACAAGCAGGCTTTTGCTATACCCGGTTCCTCTTTCTTAGTAAGTAGAGTATACATTTGCATAAGCATCACACTTAAATGCAGGTCAATTTGACACACATTTGATATTTAAACTGCTTGAAACAGTGGTTAAGCTATTTATTTCTTGAGATTTTGTGACCTTTTCCTCATCTAGGGTCACAAATGTACTGTACATGCAAGGTTTCCATGTGATTCACCAAAAATCAATGTTTGTGAAACACTATTTGTTTTCAGTTGTTACTAGGCTGTTGCAGAACTGAAAAGAAGTGTGAGAAACCCAATTTCCCCTTACAAGGGTTTGTGAACCAGACATAAAAAGGAAGAGGCTGTTTACCAATACATCTCTTCCATCTACAGTACACTTGACCCTCTAACACTAGCACCCTCTTTTCTATTTACTTGGTTTCTTTATATATATGCGCACTAGAGGTTTTATGTTTTTCATAGTGTTGGCAAATGACATCGAAACCAATGGGGGTCGATTTGACAAATGGCGTATCCATATTAACAGGAGGGTTATGTACAACATGCACCTTTATATACTTTGATCTTATGCCTTTTTTCCCAGAACATCTTGGCTGGGGCCTTGTTTGGGACATGGTATGGTCTGCTCCTCGCTTGTTTCCTCACCACAGTGGGCGCCACTCTCTGTTTCCTCCTGTCCCAGGCGTTCGGCAAACAGCACATCATGAGACTCTTCCCTGACAAGGTGGCCATGCTGCAAAAGAAGGTACATCAAGTTATCTTGTCTTCTAAGATGTCTGAAAGTACAACATATAAAGTATCATCACTTGATTTTGTTCATAACTTTTTTCCCAGGTTGAAGAAAACAGAAGTAGCTTGTTCTTTTTTCTGCTGTTCCTGAGATTCTTTCCCATGAGTCCAAACTGGTTCTTAAACATGACCTCCCCAATACTGAATATTCCTGTCACTCTCTTCTTCATGGCTGTCTTCATTGGTAAACACAGTAGAGGATATTTCAGAACATTTCCCTTAATATTTGTAGCGTTAATTTGAAACCTCTTGTTTTTTTCTTTCAGGCCTGATGCCATACAACTTCATCTGCGTCCAGACGGGATCAATGCTGTCTCATATCTCCTCTCTGGATGACTTGTTCTCCTGGAGTGTGGTGCTGAAACTGCTCCTTATTGCCTGTGTTGCTCTGCTGCCTGGAGCTCTGATCCGTAAATACAGCACTCGACATCTCCATCTGGACGGCCTTGAAACAAATGGACTTAGTCAAGACAAGAAGAAGAACAGATAAGGGACAGTGTGGGGTCAGTCATTCAGTCCCCCTTGGCTGCTTTGTGGGTGGCTACTATTTGTATTTAAAGTGATTTTTAAGAGCTCTAAAATCTTTTTTGTGGCCTCACATTTTTAAAAATGGAAATGTAATTTTTACATATTCTATACTCGGAAGGCTGCGATGTCTTTACTGGCATGGGTTGTGATGTAAGTGAGAAAAAGGGACTTTTTGCTGCCTTTTTTGGGGGGGAAGTTCTGTGTTTATATATATTGTTGGTGGTCTTGAATTCTGAATCCTGCCTTTATGTACATAATTATTCGTCTCTCGGTTTTCACTTACTATACATACTGTACATTTATTCCAGTGCACATTAGCTGTCCGTAACAGGCTTTTGTGGTTTAAAAGATGTGGAATCGTGCAGCAAAGTATAGACATTTGAGATATTTAATATCATTCTTCTGTATTTACAGACTGTAATAACATGGATATTGTGGATTTTGGTTGTTGGTTACTCTTTGAAGTCTCACATCAGCCTTAAAAGTGACCTACCTCACTGAAGTGAAATATTTAATATTTTACTTTCTTGGAGTACTTGTAAATATTAAAGTGGAACATCAAGTTGTAAATATTCACTATGGGTTTTGTGTCTTTATGGGGAGGGAGGCATTATGTGAAGTCCTGCCTGGTCACTCAACGCCCATCCAACTTAATAATGTTGAAATGGTGAATTAAAGCAAATCCTTTTCTATGTATCAGTGGCATTAGCAATGCTGGGAGCAGAATGCAGTATTTTTATTCACCGAACACCCACATCATGTGAGTAAAGCTGTTTACGATGTGATCAGTCATCTGATAATAAACTCATTCCGTTAGCTTCTTTCAGAACATTTTATCACATCTGCATGCTGTTCATTTCAAGCCAGTGTTCATATGCACGGTTGATGAATGTTATGAATGCAAGTTTTTTAATTAAAGGAAAAAATGCCATCACATTATGATTAGTGCATTTGTCTGACCAGGGAACAATGTCCTGCGTTTAGCAGGGAGTTTAGCTCCAACCTGCCCTGGAAATTACTAGGGCAGTGTCAAAAATCGCTCCCTATACCCTTGTGTAGTGCTAGGGCTGCACAGTTTCGGTTATATAAGAAATAATTTGAATTTTGATTGAAACTGTAAAATTACAATACTAATATTTATGGTGATAATATAAATATTACGATTTAGGTTTTGATTAATCATGCAGCTCTATATAGTGCACTACTCGAGGGGACAGCATTTGTAGTGGTATCTGAAACCGTAGTGGACATTGAGTGCACTTATTCAATCCCATAATGCTCCTCCATAATGAGTGTACAACTAATGTACACACAACAGCTAGCTGCTAAAGAATACCACACATTAAAGGAGCATGAACTGAGAAACCCAAATTCCCTTGATCCTTTAAGAATAAGATATAAGAGGTCACTGTACAATAAAAACATCCTGTAAATTTCAGAACTCAAACTTTGTCTTTAATCTAAAAACAGCTTATATTGAAGGCGGTCTGCTAAAAGGACAGGCTGTGGAATGTACAATTCTATGATGTATTAGTGTGGAAAAGCACTGCCTCCGCAGAAGATGATCAACGCCTGCTTCTACATCACTGCCTGTTTAGCTCCGCCCACTAATTCACACATGTAGTGTTTATGAGAGCAAATGCTCAGGTCTACCCAGAAACCAAACTATAAAGATGGCTCCTAAGACAACAAAATGCTGTGCAGTGCCAAGTTGTGGAAAAAGGGTCTTTGCACTGCCTTCCTTCTGATCCCAACGTTAGGAAAGAGTAAATTAAGTTTATTTCTAATGAAGAGCCAGACCACATCAGTAAGAACTCGGTTCTTTGTTCACTTCATTTTACAGCGGATTTGTTTACAATCAAGGCACGATTAGACGCGGGATTTTCAAAAAGATTGAAACTAAAAGACGATGCTGTGCCGACTATATTAGAGCCGACAGTAATGTCACAACACAAGTGTGAGTAACTGTTTTCATTACGTGATCACTATTGCTTTGTCTCTTCTTACAGATAGTTTGAATGTATTGAGTTATTTATGTGTTTTTGACCTTTAGCCAATCATAGCAGTGGGCGTTTACTTCCGAGTCTACAATCTGCCATGCCTATTCAAACAGAGCGTTCTGATGAAGGGGGTTAAAAACAGGACAGAAAATAGCTTATTACTTCTAAATTATGATTTATTTATTTTCTGTATTTATTTATTTATTTTTTATGTAAAAAGTATTGATAACATTATAAATGGACCTCAGAGAACAGTACAAAATAAAAAACAAAGGCTGTTCATGACCCCTTTAAGTGTCATGCTGAATGAATTTCCATGTCTGGCCAGACGTCCACAGCACCTCGGTGCATTCAGTGTTCAAATTCGCTCATTTTCATTCACTAATTCAGTGGATTATATTAGTTGAGTAATGTAGGGAATAGTGAATGAGGGTGCGGGATTTAACGCAGATACATCCTAGTATTCCAAAAAACATTGATTAGTTGGTTCAAGTGTGTTAAATAAGGACTTAAGGAGCTAAAATCCACAGGACAGCTGTCCTTGAGAAGAAGGACTGGACACCCCTGTCCAACAAGATGAACTTCAGACATGAGAATTTTATAAAGAATTTTTATTGCTCAAATCCATGTTGATCAGCAGTACAGTTCACCTACATTTCAAAACAACATGGTTGTTAGCAAAAAAAAAAAAAAAAGTTCAGCTCTCAGTCCCCCAACCCCCCCACTACCCACAATCCAGCGGAGGGGACACGGCAGGCAGTGCAGCGAGCCCAGTCTCCGTTTCACATCGCTCGAAATGAACTAACGTGAGAAGCTAGAGAGCTGCGTAGGAATGGATCTGCCGTGGTAAAGGCGCAAAGAAGTTTTCACAGCCTATAATGTGCATTGAATTCTCATGCATCGCTCTGATTTCCTGTTCTCATCCCGAGTTAAACATGACTAGAACGGTGCCGTCATACTGTGAGCAACTATAGCTGTGCCTGTGGTCTATTCTAATATCAAAAAACAGAGAACAGCACCTACCTTAAGTCTCCATTCACCCTAAAATCTTCAGGGCCCAAAGGAGACCACGATGAGATTTCATGCCAACACTACAAACAACAGCTATCCTAAACTGACCTGATTCCTTCGACTTATACTAGCTATGACTTTTGGCCTAAAGTTAATGCAAAGACCTCAATTCTTCCTAGCGTTACGTTACAGGATATAATGGATAGCGAGACAGCTTAATTACCAGACTACAGAGACAATATAACAGTGTGATGTTAGTTAATGCACGTAATCGACTAATGCTTCCGTAAAGTTAAATACTGATGCACGACTGATAAACACCTGACGAAGCCTCGAAATACAAACTCTTAAGAAAAGTTAAGAACCACTGTAGAACATTAGATAGGTGTCTATCGACAGCGTGGCGCGTTACAGTTACAATAACAGTTATCATACTGCTACACAACCTGAACTCCATCAATGAGCAAACACCTGAGATTAAGCAGAAAGTCTATCATTCAGGGGAAATACCGGCCTCATTTAGCTACAAGCCTTCACAGAGTCAAGAACCATAAGAATCGTATTCAGCTTCTTGAGTGAAAAATTGCTAGAAATCCACAAACTGACCTAATCTAGCAAACTGACGCCTCTAACCTTTACTAATAGAAACACCTTCAGCACCTGATATCTTTGCTACTCTTTGCGGATAAGTGTGGACGAGTTGCTTCAGTAGGTAAAAAACGATTTACACAGGTCTACAGTAACACGCCCCTACCGAAAACGGTCAAACGTTAGAACTAAAACTATGGAGTGGGACAGCTTGCAGTTCAGTCCACAGACAAATCATGTCAATTGCTGCATGAAAGCAAACCAGCCATTGCAAGTACACGCACCTGGACCTGACATAGTGACCTCCTACTGTCTTCCGTCTTGATTTGACATAGGCCTTGTTGTTTTAGCAGTAACACGCTAGGACTGCAACCGGCAACAGATCCACTGCAGATCTGAGGCGACAAAATACCTGCATTTGTGATTTTTGTGTGATTACAATGAACACTTTTACCAAACAGTTACTTTGTGAATTACATCAAGAAAAAAAGCTGTTTTATCATTTTTTTATATCAACCTGGTTTTGTTTTGTGAAAGGCCTTGATTAAAAAAACCTTAATTAAAAAATTTGGTCTGACTGTAATTCCTGAATTTGGACACGTTTTTATAAAATGTAAAGAGAAAGCTGGCATTGCTCCTGGAGAATGCTTTGAATTAAGCCATTTTAACCATTTGTCACTGATCTAGACATCAGTACACAGTATCCACATTCAGAACCCCTTTCGGGCAGATAAGTACCCCTCAGTTACATATTCTATAAATCACGAGGTTGTGATCAGTAAAAGAATGAAGTAAATTCCCATACAGTTTTGAAAGCTTTAAGATCCATTCTTCTTTGTCAGATGGACCTGAAGACTTCAGACTAGATCTTTTTCTTGATCTTTTTTATTATTATTAAAAAGAAAACGTTCAAAACTTTCAGTTTACAAGGCATACAAAATATGGGGAGAAAAAAAAGGGAACTTAAAGATTGGACTGAGGTACCCTGACGCCTGAGGTAGATCACAATACTGACATGCGCACCGATCACATTCTGATCAAAGTGTTGCGGTGATTCATTACTGTTCTTACTGTTAGTATACTACCAATATTCATAGTCTACTTCCAAGAAAATAAACACTTCCCTTCAGAATAACATGGCAGTGTTCCACCAAAAAAAAAGAGTTGTTTTTTCTGTTTGTTTCTTATTAATAGCTCTCGTCACAAAATAGGAAAAAAAAATAGATTCATAAATATTTCTCTCTCTCTTTATATATATATCTATATACACACACGCATACACACACATGGAAGCTGTGCGTATTGGCATAACCCTTGCGTCTGGAAGATGAGGCTTAGCTCTCATTGGGCGAGGGAGCTGTCTGTGGTGACATAGACCGGTGACGTTTAAGGCCACGAGCTTCCATGGTCAAAAAGAATAAAAATTTTTTTAAAAAAGCACAAAGGGATATCCATGCCTGAACGTCCTGTTGAAACAGTCAATCAGTTTCCCAAAACAGCCCAAGAACTGGTAAAAAAACAAACAAAAAAAAACAATAACAATCTCACCGACCAACCAGCTTACTGAACATGACAGGGTGGTGCTCTTTCTAAAAGGCTGCTTATTGTACATTCACAGCTGTCATGCCGTTTAGAAAGCTCCCTGACAAAGAGATTTAAAGCCAAACGCGGTCGTGTGTGTACCACAGGTCATAAGGTGCCTCCCCGTCCCACATCAACCTGACCCTCCAATCACATTTTGAGTCGCCCATCTTTTCGTTTCCTTTCAGCATAGATTAAGGCAGAGTTCTTGGTGCACATTCGATTTCATTCTGCCCGAGCCAGTAAAGGTGCGCTGTCTTTCAGACGCTGGTGCTTGCTTTATGTTCTTTTCATACCCCCAAAAGCAAACAAGGGGTGTTGACTCCTAAGCCACATCTACCACATACCTACTCCGTCTCGTAAGAACCGCCGCCACAAGAATGCGGTGGCGATGAAATGACTAAATGCAGAGGCCGCAAAAACACCGGCGTCAAAATAAAAAGGGAGTATAAGAGCTGGACAGACATAAGAACAAACTACACATGATAAAAGCTAAAAAATGAAAGATATGCACAGAAGGAAATGTTTTAACGGCATCCGTTGGCACGCACAGGCTAAGTAACAAGGATCCGTTGAGCTGGACGATGTTTCCCGAAATGCAACCAGGCTAAGATATGAACAAACGTTCTGTCATTTACATTTCCCAACTTTCTTGTCCCATCATCAAGAAATCTGAAAAACACAATGTTATATGCGTACGCGACCGCATATGTGCACTACATGCACGATGGCTTGTGCAAAACAAGAAGAATCGTGCTTCTGCTTCAGATATAACAGTATATTTGTTCTAGTGTATTGGTGAGAATACTGCTGAGGATCACTGAAATCGCAATCTGAGCATCAAAAAAAAAAAAATCGGTCGCCAACTGCTAGTGTACACCCACACTTTACCTACCCGAGAAAACACCAACACAACTCAGTTAAAATGCATCAGTGTACACATGTTAATGGAGCTTTTTATCTGTGTTAACCCTAGATTAAGCCTAAATTAAGAAATTGTTTATAAAGAAATTGTTATGTGGGGAGACCGTGATGTTTCCCGTCCTGATAACAGACGCCCCATACCTTTTCTTCTCAAACTCAGGGTGTGTTTGAACGATAAAAGGAACACTTGTCTTCCTTGCGCTTCCTTCCCCCCTCCCTCCCCAAGCTGGCAGTGCACTCAGAGCCCTTCTGCCTGTGGCTCCTTCATCTCCCCCAGAAAGAAGTTCTTTGGTTTTGATCCCACGGCTGCTGGTCTGCCCGGCCGGTCCCTTTTGTCCGGTCTTGTCTGGTCTGATTCCAGTTGGGAGGGCTACATTCATTGGCAGGTGCCCACTGGGGCTGCCCTGATGGTCACTTGGAGCGCTGTGTCACGGGGGTGCCTTGCTGGTGCTTCTGCTCCTGTTGTTTCACCTGCTGGATGATCTCCCTGATTTTCCTCTGTGCAGTCTGTGGGACCAGAGGAGAGTATGTTTAAAGAAAAGATTAAGAAACAAAATTAAGAAAAGAAATACACTAACACTCAAGAGTTTGGGCTTGGTAAAATTATTTTGAAAGAAGTCTCTTAGGCTCACCAAGGCTACATTTATTTAATCAAAATTCTAACAGTATTACAATTTAAACTAATAGTCTTCTATTTGAATGCATTTTTAAATGTAATTTATTCCTGCGATGGCAAAGCGGAATTTTCAGCATCATTACGCCAGTCTTCAGTGTCACATGATCCTTCAGAAATCAGTCTAATATACTGATTTGCTGCTCAATAAACATTTCTTATATTATCAATGATGAATACAGTCAATATACTACTTAATATTTTTGTGGAAATCATAATAAATTTTTTCAGGAAATAGAAACTTCAAAAGAACAGCATCTACTTTCACTGTCACTTATCTATTTTCACTGTCACTTTTAAAAACGTTACGTCCTTGTTAAATAAAAGTATTAATTTATTTAAATGACCACAAACCTAGTGAAAACTATTGGATAAAAGTTATACACTAGTTGCCAAAATATGACATTTCATGGTGAAATAAATGTTAAAATGGCCGTAAACATCATAAATATAGCTATCAATGTTGAAATGAAATGTGCGAAAAAAATCATAGCCAATTTAGAACATATGTTTAAAATACAGTTACAAGCAGTATGTTAGACCAGTGAGATCTGACTGTAGACAGGGCCACCCAGCTCAACACAATAGAAATAAAGACCAAACAGCTCAATAAATATTTCTTCATGCAGTGCTGTTGACAGTTGTGGATGGTTAGAACAAAACATCATAATTATATGGAAGAAAAAAACACTTATTTGCTGCTGGTTAGGATACAATTGTAGCATGTTTTCAGAGTTAGGATGGATCTCTGTTGGGGCTGGAAATTTCAGCCTTTATAAACAAACAGCAAAAAGTTTAACATGAAAGCAAACACTCCACACTCCACATTTGTAGCGATGTATGATGTATAATTCACCTGGCTGGCAAAGAAATGCCCACTAATTTTGACAAAGACTTCATCGTTCTCGTCTGGGGTTTGGTCCCGTGGCACTATGACCTCTGCACTGGTTAGGTTCTGCAGCTCATTAACCTGAAAGAGGTTCAGAGAAACAAGCTGATGATGGAACTACCTAAAAGTACACCTAACAATAATGTCAGCTGGGTCAAAATGTGCAAGTGCTGTGGTTGGATCAGACTCATACAAGAACAAGCAGCACATATCCGGTTGCTCATTGCTACATGACCTACGTCAAGACCAAGCTGCTGTGATGCTCTTGGGCAACGACTGCAAGCCTTGTCTAGTCTACAAATGATGTTCCTGTGGTCTGATTCACCACGAATAGAGCCAAATATTTCCTAGAAACAAAACGTACAGACGTACACGAAACATATCATAATCCTGACTGAAACAGGTCACGTTGATTTGGATCAGCCTGTCCTCTTCAAAGCCTTAGACTAAAAAGTAACAGTTATATAACATAATAACCAAACTTTAGTCATAATAAAGTTTTTCCCTTTAAAAACACTTAAAGCTTTCACTGGCATTTCAGGGTTTTTAGCGAATTTGCTGACCAAATTACACAGAAAAATTTGTCGAGTACATATAAAATGATAAACAAAGACAATAACAACATTTCCATCACTTGCTCCGGTGGCGTGTATTAGCTCTCTCAGGAACTCTTCACACCACATTAACTTTGATTAATAAACAATGTTCCCATTCTTTAACAATGAACATTTCATTGTTTTTTTGGAAAGCTATTTTAAATGTTTTATGGATTCTGAGAATAACTGTTAACTTCTGCAAACACATTTTTTGACTTAATCATTTATAATGGTACATAATGAAAGCAATATTGACTCTGCAATGAATAAATAGCTGTGACTGGATGTGCTACACAACATGTTGTTTGAAAAGGTGGGAACAGAGATAGTTTATTGTGAATCAGAATCCTACAGTATGTCAGGCATTATAAACTGTAAATAAACAAATAATCCCCATAGAACATTTTGTAGTTTTATATTATATTAGCCATATCCACTGTGTTCGCTCTTCCATGATAAGGGAAAGCACTACTATGAAGCAGTCCTACCATTTTGGAACATCATTGAATGTTTCTCATCTTATATAATATCTTCTGTGTTTCACCATATTCTCACCGTTTTGCCGCCTTTCCCGATGACCCTCCCAGCTGCTGAAGAGGGCACTTTTATATGTGTTTCCAGCTTCACTTCTTCTTTTGCAGAAAAGAAATTCTCTTCTTTCAGTTTCCCAAATATCCTGCCCTGGGCCTGAAACGCAGAAGCAAAGACAATGTCCATTGTTCAGGGGCATTATAGGGTAAAAGAGAGCTAAAGGCTATAAAGATACAATTAATATATTTTTCAATTGTCATGTACTAATTAATACTGGGATTTCAATTTTGTATTTTATTCCTTTACCTTAAACTGAGCTTCTGGCGGGCCAGTGATGATGACCATCCTCTGAGTGACATCAGGACTCTCTGCAGGTGCGATCTGAACATTTTTTTTTTATTATTATTTTTACATACCAAGATATGAATTAACATTATTTTCTGACATAATGAACAACATCCCTCAAATGCAGAAACAAATATGCTTTAAAGAATATTCCTTTTAATTCTAGAGCTACATCTGAAGTGTGAACCATTCATAGTTCATTCTCTTGAAGTCTCATCACACAGCCACCAGAGGGCTCTGTTTCCAATTACTGATCAGTAAGGGTTTAACAGTTTCTCCATGTTTCTTTTGTATTTTGATTTTGTGGCCATGAATTCAGTTAATCAAATAAAACACCATATATCATTAAACTATATGCTGTGTTAAACTACAACACACTGTAAAATTACATACGATTCACATTTTGTGAAATGTCAGCATTTATTAAAATATATAACAAAATATATCATTATGACACTCAATATTAAGAATAACTTAAATTGCTTGAAACAGACACAAAAATTCGTACACATTTACACTACTCTACAAAAGTCTGGGGTAAGAGTACTTTTAAAAGAAATTAATACTTTTATTCAGATCCAATAAATTGATCAAATGTGACAATAAAGATATTTATAATGTTACAAAAGATTTCTGTGAAATAAATGCTGTTCTTCTGAACTTTCTATTCAAAAAATGTACTGGATGGACTAGAGTAATGACTCCTGAAAATTCAACTTTGCCATCACAGAGAAAAAAGGGAACACTTTACAATAAAGTTAACTGCTTTAGTTAACATGAACTAAGAATGAACAATATTTCTACAGCATTTATTAATCTTAGTTAATATTAATTTTAGCATTTACTAATGCATTATTAAAATCAAAAGTTGTGCTTGTTAACATTAGTTAATGCACTGTCAATTAACAATGAACAACTGTATTTTCATTAACTAACATTGACAACGATTAATATATACTGTAATAAATGTATTGTTCATTGTTTGTTCATGTTATTTAATACATTAAGTAACATTAACCAATGGAATCTTATTGTAAAGCGTTACCAAAAAATACATTTATTTTAAATTGTAATAATATTTCACAATATTACAGTTTTTCCTGTATTTTCGACCAAACAAATGCATTCTTAATGAGCGTGACAGATTTCTTTTTTTAAAAAATATTTTTCTTGTTTTCAAAGATGCCATTAGACATGAAATGAACTGAGGTACAAACACATGCTGAACTATGGGTGGTGGACTGTCTGAATGAACTGAGAGAGAAGGTTACGGATGATTGGCTCACCCACACTGAGGCACTAGGCCAAATCTGAGCATGATATGGTTAGATTCAAATCAAGGACACAGAAAATTAGATGGATTATTGTGCTTCACATAACAAAAACACAAAAGGAACCTTCATTTTACAGATTTGACATGACAGCAGTGGCGTTCCAGTAGGCAGGAACTCCTACCTTAATAGAGGCTCCTGCGAATCGTGCCAGTTGTTTAATATGTTGGCCCTTCTTGCCAATAATAGCACCGACAGCCTGAGTTGGAATAAAGAGGTAGACCACCTCCTGTTCAGGAGCCTGCTGAGGAGAAGGCAAAAGAATCATGCAAAATATTACGTGATGCTGTAAATTAGGGAGTTCTTCTAAAATCCATCTGAGCATGTAAGGTAGAGTCATTCTTTTTAAAAGTGGTTTGGAAAAATGTCACTGTGTCTGTTTACTCCATTTAGTTTCCCCAAACCACCCACAATTCCACTGAGATACTGCTCACTTCAGCGCAGGCTGGAGGTCAATCCCTGAAGGTTCACACAGGTTTGTACAGAGGCAAAAACAATCCATTCATCACTCAAACCAAAGTTGAGGATGCAAACCTCTTATCTGTTTCCAAAGGAATTGACCTGCCTGACACCAAACTGTAAACCATAGGAAACCGATGACTCATCGGTCAGACTCTCAGCATGGGCGACAGTGAAAGACTGAAGATGCCAGAGAGCTTTTTCATTCAGGAGATAACAGCGTTTCATGTCAACACCATTAGTTTGTGGTGCTCAGCACTGTCTGACAGAGACCAAGGTTGGTATTTGGTGAATAACTACGAAGTTATTAAAATGACATGAGATGTTGCTGTTGGACTGGGTTACAGTAAAGCTGATAACTGTGTCTGATTGGCTCATTAACAGATGTTGTCACTCACAGAAAGGGGGGTTTGGAATAAATATTTTGTAAAATAGATGGGGTTTTTTGGACATCATTTTTGTCATAATTAAATTGTGCTGCACATACAATATATATTTCTATTATATCAGCCATCCCACTCTCTAGATATCAATATATGATGTAAAATATGATATGACATAAATCATCCAGGGCCAGGACAATCCATTTTATTGGGCAGTTTGAGATAGAGTACTCACTGTGTGCTGGTGAGAGATGGCACTAGCAGGTGGGACACCGTACAGCCCACCCAGCTGTGATGAGTGACCCTGGAACAAATGAGATGGATCAATATGCAAACATTTTACATCGCAAGAACCTTTCACCAGCTCTCGTTTATTACACGTTAATAATGAAATGAAAGGAGATATTTCTTAAAGGGATAGTTCACCCAAAAATTTGAATTCTGTCATTAATTACTCACCCTCATGTCGTTCCAAACCTGTAAGACCTTTGTTCATCTTTGGAACACTTTGGAACTTTGTGCTTTGAAGATGAACAAAGGTCTTGCGGGTTTGGAATGAAACAAGGGTGAGTTATTAATGACAGAATTTTCATTTTTGGGTGAATTATCCCTTTAAGTTCATCTTTCAGTTCATAAGTTCACTTTCATGCTTTCAAATTTATTTTGCTTAACATTGCTGCTGATTAGACCAGCATGAACTGTAATGTTCATGTTACGTGCAATTAATTATGATTAACTACAGAAGGCTGTATGATTAATTACAGTCAGTTTTTAATAGATCATCAGCCCTACTTTAAAATTATCTTTAAAAAAGACACTGCCCCCATAACAGCAACCTTTTTAATTTTTTTTCTCTTTATGATATACAAGTGTTGTGTAACTGTTTTGCTTATAAAAACTACATAAAAAAATAACTGCACCCTATTTAGCTACTTTTTGTGTAACTCACAGTGTAACTAACTGTGTTTTCAAAGGGCATTTCCATACTCTTTTTATGCAGTGAAGCTGGCTAACCAGCTGGTCAGTTACTAGCATTACTATCTTGCTAGTGAGGATATTTATGATTTTTAGCAACAGTTTGCAAGTATGATTTGTTATTGACAGTAAATGCCAAAGCCACTAATGTAATGAAGAGAACTTGATTTACCGTAAGCAAAGAAGTGCAACAATAAAAACCTGCTGTAACAATTTACAATAAATGACTACTCAAGTTTTACAGTACTACTGAGAATGAGTGCCATCTCACACACCCACGCTCTCATTCTACCTTCATTAGTTCATCTGTGAGCCATAAGCTGTTCTGTCTGACTCATCACTAAATATGAAGGGGAATCCTGCAGAACACTAACCGACAGGAAGGATTATACAACTCAATCATGAGTAGTTGCATGTTAAGGTGAGCACTCACTGAGAAAGGGACGGTGTATGTACAATGTAACCAAATGTCAGGATAATGCACCATTTAGATCTGAACTGAGAATTTCCATTTAATTCCTGAAATCGAACTAGCAATCAGAACAGGGTATAGTACTTTAAATTTGAATTTAATGATGTAAAATTATTTTTAAAAAATTCTTGTCTAGTTTTTAAACATATATGTACATTTTTAGTATAAATTATGAAATAAAAATGTTAATCAAACTCAACATAAGGGGTACTTCCACAAATTCACGTTATTAATAATAAATGTTTCAAATGTAACCTACAGAAATTTGTTGTGTGTGTATTTTGCATTTCCAATTTACCCAAAACTCTTCAAAATGGAGCCAAACATTCATCTATTACTCATAACATTTATGTTTAAATATTAAAACGTTATCATACACAACATATGGGGTATTTCCAGAAATACATGGTATTAATAATAAATGTTTAAAAAGCAACATACAGAAATGTGTTGAATTTCTAATTATTATAACATTTGTATATAATTATGTATAACAACATCATTATGTTCTATATAAGATAAATTAATTTCATTTTCCAATTGAATCTTAATCTATTACTCACAATACTATATAATATATATATATATATATATACACATACATACATCATTGATTCAAATTCATAGATTTCAGAAATTTGAAATTTGATTTGTTTTGATGTTTAAACCGCTTTGACAATAGTTAGCTATTTAAAAATATTAAAAATGTCTAATTACTTGAGACAGAAATATATTACATATTATGCTAAATACTATAAATATACTATATATAGATACAGTAGTGGAATTTATATATATATATATATATATAAATATATATTTTTTTTATTATTATTATTTTTTTTTTTTATTTATAACAAATTGATTTTGAATTACAACTGGTAAATTCTTGTTGCTATCATTTCTGCCACTACTGCATCCTGCAACATGAAGCTAACTGTTAAAATCTGAATTTTGACCTGCTAAATGTTACGCATTCCTGAGGCTGAAACATCCGAATATGTTGTAGTTCCATAACCCTGCTGAAAAAACCAGCATATGCTGGTTAGGTATGTTTTGATGCTGGGATGCTGGTTTATGCTGGTCCTTTGCTGGTTTATGCTGGTATTTTGCCGGTTTATGCTGGTATTTTGCTGGTTTATGCTGGTCCTTTGCTGGTCATGTGCTGGCCCTTTGCTGGTCATGTGCTGGCCCTATGCTGGTCCGACCATCTTAAGACCAGCAAAGGACCAGCATAAACCAGCAAAATACCAGCATAAACCAGCAAAGGACCAGCATAAACCAGCAAAGGACCAGCATAAACCAGCATCCCAGCTTCAAAACATACCTAACCAGCATATGCTGGTTTTTTCAGCAGGGAATGAAGTCCATACTGTGTTTTGTACTCACAAGAAAAGGGTTGTAGCCAGTTGGGGGTACGGGTGGGACGCCTCTGGGCCCAGCAGCTGGTGGCAATACTGACAAACCGGTTGAAAAGATGCCCAGCGTGCTCAGGCTTAACCCAGGGATAAGGTTGGTTTGTTGCTGCAAGACATCATGGATTATGAATGATTACTCAGTGCATGACCTCAAGCTGTCAAGTTTTTCTTGATACTAACTCTCATTTGAATTTAAAAAAACATACACAGAGTTCTCAGTTTCAGTGTATTTCTGAGCTGTGTGAAGCATGTGAATATTTGCTATAACGTCTTGTAATATTGGTACCGTCACGCTAGGTGGCTCTATCGACCCGCTGCATCGTGGCAAACGATTTTAGATAAGAAGTTATGCTGTTTAGTCTTGACAGAGAACTTCATAGGTCTAATTTTTCATGTTCTGTCTGATTCATCTGCTGCGCCTCCTTCCCACAAAAGAGAAGGAAGGTTACAGGGATCAACTGACAGACAGTTACACATGAAACTGTCGCAAAAACACTTGATCCAAGCATGAATAATTTACCATACGCCTGACTGAGGACTGACTAATGCGTGAGTATAAATGAAACCGCATAAATTTGATCTGTGTAGTTGATAGAGGCCTCTTCCGCAAAATAAATGACTCACTGAAGATGAAGGGAGGCATTGGATGCGCCGGTGTAAACGAGAATGATGATGCTATTGTTGCAGTATTTGCTCTGGGTCTACAGCTTCACCTCCCTCAGACACTGGCAGTGACGTCACGCATGTAAACGGGGAATGGTGTACATGTGCGAGCACGTCTGTGTGAACGGCTGTTGACAGGATGACAGTGCGTTCTCCGTATGCACGGCAGGGGACGGACTGACTCAAGGCTGTTTCCTATAAACAGTCAATAACTGAACACGAGTAAACATTTAACTGCCTCGTCTTCTATTAGACGCTGACTCAAGGTTGATCACACTCCGCACACAATAAGCAGCGTCTGAGTTTCAGTTAAATCTGAGAAATGTCATATTGATTATGACATAAAAAAACGGTGGCTTAAAGGTGGAAATCACATTTCCTGTCATCAAAGCCACAAACACTTACATTAATAGCAGCAATGTCATTCTCATAGGCTTCCCTCAGCTTTCTCATGATCTCCACTTCAGCCCTACAACAGGCCTCGATACTCCCCTTCACTATAATGGTTCTCTCTGGGTTATAAATAGTTAAGTCCTGTAAACTGTGGAAAGAATCAAGAAAGACAAAAATTAGGTGAGAGTAAAATCACTTGTACATGTTTAAGAAACACATAGTACTTTTGTCAGATCAGAGCAGCGTTCCAATTGAGGGTATTTTTAATTAAGCTAATTATTCATTATTATATTGTGGATATGATACAACCAAAATGTTTTTTTTAGTAATTTCATTCATCATTACATTGCAGATATGATGTGCTCCACTGTTTTTGTTTATTTTAAAAACACGCTTTTTCTTTATTTTATTCTTTTTAATTGATCATTCACAATAATTTATGTGCTTTTATGTCTGATCTTGCCGAATGCGCAAAGCAAGCACAACTCCCACATTCCCAAAATGCTGGGACCCCTACCATATGGCATGATTTAACTGAACCACAGGATAACAGAGGTCTGAGCCATGACATAGAAAGACATAACACAAGTTGTTTGCATCATATCGCTCTTATGTTGTTCTTGATCTGAATACCAAGACAAACTCTACTGTATCTCTGCAGTGATGAATACAGTCATCTTGAATCAACCCGGAATAAAGTGGTACTCTGGGTGAAGAGCAAGTTATTTCAATTGCTACTGATGAGCATTGGTAAATGAGTCTGTTTTTAGAGGGACAGCTAAGCAATGACGTCAGGAGTCCTGGTTAGGGCTTAATTGGGTGACTCACTTCCTAAGCTATCTGTGTGCCCAGCACACACTTATTTCAGGGAAATACACATGACCACCTGTACTCTGATGCCCTGAACCAGATCCCAGCACTTAGCAGCCCATTACAAAATGTCACATGTTCAGATCACGTTTTGATCACATCTTGACTACAAAACACCGTATTTCCTATCAAAACATCTATCCATAGAGAAGTAGAGGACTATGATGAGCTGAAGTGTGACGAAACATTATAGATTTGGACAAAATAGTGAAATTATTAAGAACCTCCTTTGTTTTCACCAGTTGAAAGCTATCAAATGCAAAAGACACTTACGAGGAGATGGTTATCTTGGTCTCTGTCTCCTCTTCAATCTTCTTCAGGTTCCTGCCCTCCTTCCCAATCAGTCTTCCGACCAGACTGTTGTGGGCCAGGATCTTCAGAGGAATATCCTCAGTTCTACAGAAGCAAGACCACAAGTTGGCAACCACAGAGATGTATTTAAAGAGGTCCCGTGACTTCAGAAGATTCAGACTTACACCTTCGTGTCATCAGCCTCTTTCTGCATGATGTCCATGATCATGCGGCACGCGGCGGAGCAGCCCTCAGGAGTGGAGTGGATGGTGATCGGCTTCTCTGCCGCTCCTGCATTCTCCTTACGGTGGATGTCCACTCTATCAGGACGAGAACATGACTGTTCAACAGAGATCAGACGAAGCTTCAATGTCATCAAGCAGGTGTTTAAAATCATTGTAAATTTACGCTTACAGCCAAATTTGATCTAAATTATATTTAGCGTGCAAAATATACTGATGATCTTACCAATGAATAGTACTTTTTTTTGTTCAAATATCATATATTATTTAAAACGGGTATTTATTTGAAGCAATTCTATGTACACTACTATTTAAAACTTTTAAGCCAGTAATTTTTTAATTTGCACTTTTAAAAGTGACAGTAAAGACATGTCTAATGTTACAATATAAATGCTCTTTTTCTTTCACTGTTAATTAATCACTGTTTCCACAAAAATATTAAGCTGCAGCACAACTGTTTTCAATATTGATAATAAGTAATGCTTATTGAGCAGCAAATCAGCATATTAGAATGATTTCTGAAGGATCATGTGACACTGAAGACTGAGATAATGATAAAATTCATCTTTGCCATCACATCTGGTAGTATGTTATTGTTGTTACTGTATTTTTATTAAATAATTGCAGCCTTGATGAGCATAAAACACTTCTTTGAAAAACAAAAAAAAATCTGTGAAATATAAGATCTAATTAGTTAACATTAGTTAATGAACCAGCAATGAGCAATATATTTTCACAGCATTTATTAACCTTGGTTATAATGTTACTTAACAAAAAACTTCATGTTCATGCAAGTTCACACTGTATTAACTTTACTATTAACATACACAACTTTTGATCCTCAAAAATGTATTAAGCCCTATTTGCACGGGATTAGTATTATCTGGGGACCATGTGTGATTTTGAAATTACCCCCCCACATCTGAATTTCGTGTGGTGCATTCGCACGGGATAAGCGAAGCCTGTGATTTTACTCGAATTTACTGACTTATCTCCCGGATTCCCGGATGTCAAGGCTTTGAGAGTCCCGTTCTATGGTCCAATTAGATGGATTTTTTAAAAAAGAAACTAATATAGTTTCGTGCCCTATGTCATTTACATTTCACCAGGTTAAAGTAATATCTCAAGCTTTATGCTTGATTTATTCGTAACACATTAACCTCAAAACCTTTTCAGCTTTCTCTTTCTGCAAACTGTATGGTGTAGCGATATATGACAGCACCCAAAATACTATCAAACACTCCAACGAGCCCATTCTTGCAATCTAAAGATGGATAAAAAGGCGCACAGGAAACAAAACCTGGAAAATGATATACGACCCGCCAAATGCTGGCCAAATCACAGAGATGCCGATTCGCACGTGGACTAATTTTATCACAGGACTCGGTGTTCGGCGAAATATGGTAGGTCATTTATGGGAATTTACTTTTACAAATTACAGACATGGCCGATTCGCACGGGATTAAGATCACAGACAACCTCCGCAATTATTACAAATGACTGGAGGTCACCAGGTAATACTAATCCCGTGCGAATAGGGCTTTAGTAAAAGTTTAGCTTTAACTAAGATAAATGCTTCAGAAATATTGTTTATTGTTAGTTCATCTTAAATAATGTAGTTAATAAATGAAACCTTATTGTAAATGTTTCCAAAAAATCCTACCAAGCCCAAAGTTTTTAATGGTAGTGTATATCACATTTGTAATTAATACATTTATTATGTAATTAATTATATAGGTAACAATTTAGTATAGGGACTAATTCTCACTATTACCAAATTGCTTATTTGTATGCCTATCATGAACAAATTGGCTATTTATTAGTACTTATAAAGCATATATTATGGATGACCATATTCTACATTCCTAATCCTACCCGATACCTAAACTTAACTACCTTACTAACTATTAATAAGCAGCAAATTAGGAATTTATTGAGGCAAAAGTTGTAGTTAATGGTTTGTTAATAGCGAGAATTGGACCTTAAAATAAAATGTGACCATTATATAAATAATAGTTGTATTAAAATTAATTCCAGTCTTATTCGTCTTCGAGTCTTATTAACCACAGATGTCTCTTCCATACACTTAAGGACCTCACTCTCTCACTCACTTAGACTGTGTCTGTTTGGTGATGTTTTTGATTGTGAGACCCTCCTTGCCAATGATGGCTCCAACAAACTGTGTGGGCACCAGCATGCGCAGGGGGAAGTCTGGCTGTTTCTGTCGGGGCCCCAGGGAGCCTGCAGAGGTCCCGGGCTGGGAGTCCTGTTCCCGTGATGTCCTTCCACCCCGACGATTCCGGGTCGCAGGCAGAGGCGGAGCAGCATCCATATCCAAAATATAAGACACTTTAAAGCAGTAATCCTCAAACGTCTGTCCCGTTAACTTCTCTACAGCTCTGAAGACACAGAGGGGGACAATTATCAGTGGAATACAATGACACTGTACAGATGGTGAGTTTTGTACTTTTTGTAAAAACCTGCTATTTTGTAAATTGAAAAATAAGGCAGGGCAGTATGACGGTGTATAACCAGGGAGAGTTAAAAATGTGCCAACCGTTAACAGGTTCTGCAGAAAAAATGTACGATGAAGAAAACTTTGCCGATTATAATAGGAGTGACTTATTGAAACATTTTTGGATCACATTTTTCACAGAAAAAAAAAGAATTCTGATATATATTATTAATGTGACAAATAATGTAAGAAGTTACTTAAATTACTTAATGAGCAATTTTTTACATATTTAAGTTTAGTAATAGTATACAATTTTATGCCAGTGTTATATTAATATGATTTATTTACTATTACAGCATTTATAATTTTGACTTAGCTTTTTTATATATTCAGTTTTAATTTTAATTTTAGTTTAAGTTTGTTATTTTGCTACATGATTTTATTTATTTAAATATTTTTTCATCTAATATGTACAGTATATTTGATTTTAAATCAGTTTCATTTCACATAACGAAAATAACAATTTAATCAACAATAAAAAAGGTGCTTTATAATATAACTGTAATACAAAAACATGAATTACACTACCAGTCAAAAGTTTTTGGACAGTAAGATTTTTTTCAGGTTTCTTTGATGAATAGAAAGTTCAGAAGAACAGCATTTATCTGAAATAGAAATCTTTTGTAACATTATAAATGTCTTTATCATCACTTTTGATCAATTTAAAGCATCCTTGCTAAAAGAGTATTCATCTCTATAACCCCCCCCCCCCCAAAAAAAATACAAAATTATATATATATATATATATATTGTGACACGTGTCCCGAAGCCTCATCAGCGTCGCCCTGGTAACCCACGAGGAGCACCTGAAAATCCTCATCCCGGGCTGATCGGTCACGCCTGCTGGCAAATCAAGCGGCGGCCATATAAGCCGCCGCCAACCCGAACACAAGTGAGTGATCACTCCAGAAGACTGGATGTTAATGCCTGTTCTGATCTTCTCCCACAGAAAGCCCGTGACCGATCAGCACCGCCCCGCACGGACACGCCGCTCTGGGAGCATCAGCACTACCAGCACCACCAGCACTACCACGGATGAGCACCCCGGCACGTGGTTTCTTCACTTTTATTAATAAATCCACCCTTCGGGGACTTCACTGCCATTCTCTGTTGTCGTGTGATTCCTCACCCCGCCACAATATATATATATATATATACTGACTCCATGCTTTTGAATGGTATATAGTGTATAATGTTGCAAAAGCTTTTCCTCACTCAACTGTTTTAAATATTGATAATAATAATAAAATGTTTCTTGAGCAGCAAATCAGCATATTAGAATGATTTCTGAAGGATCATGTGACACTGAAGACTGGAATAATGATGCTGAAAATTCAGCTTTGAAATCACAGGAATAAATTACATTTTAAAATATATTCAGATAGAAAACAGTTATTTTAAATAGTAAAATTATTTAAAAATTTTACTGTGTTTGCTGTACTTTGGATCAAATAAATGCTGGCTTGGTGAGCAGAAGAGACTTCTTTAAAAAACATGAAAAATCTTACTGTCCAAAAACTTGACTTTTGGTAGTGTATATTATTTATACATTTCATATAAAAATAATACATATTTTTAATAATATCAAAATGACCAAAAATAAGTACAGTAAAAACTGTCTACAGTTAAAAAAAGGTCTACATATGATTTTGGTCATAATGATCCATCCCTAAAAAACCCTTCATGCTTAGATTCTTACATTTTAGCTTCTTCTTTTGTTGAATATGTCACATTCACCACTGCTGTTTCTGTATCAGTGTTAACTGCAAAAAGAAAGAAAATGAATAGAGAGAGAGAAAATATGAGTTAGAAAAAGGGAGCTCGATCATATTCATAAATGTGAGACTGCACGCTTCTGTATTATGTGCATACAGACAAACAAACGCAGTTTTACACTAGTGCTGTGAAGAGCCACTTGTGTGTCTCAGTGTCTGCATATAAACTAAGGATTACTGTGCCATGGCCAGATGTGTACTTCACAGGACAAGCACAAAACAACCCTGACGTCTGTAGATCAAAGCCCTGTGTATCATCTAAATACACACACAATGAGGGAAAGACCTCCACTTGAAGACTTCATGCAGCTACACACGTCCAACAGCTAACTATAGCACCTGCGTACAGATCCGGACCTCTAAAGGTCAAACTGTATTATATTCTCTGAAGAGTGTGAAATGGGGCTAAATGAAGGTTGTGCCACATTACAAGAATTCCTCTTGGGTCATTTGAATAATTACAGACAGAAGCCACTGCAGAGACAACGTGCATGTGCATGGCATTTTTAAGAGGAAAGCCTGCCTTTTTATTGATTAGATTGAGTTGTGTGCCTAGAGGACCAGACAGTCAGTCTGGAAGAAGTTGAGTGGGACGGCTGGGCAGAAATCCAGAGCTTCACACATGAAGAGAACCACAAAGCCTTTCTGTAAGACAGCTCAAGCAATCAATCTCAGAACCAATGAGTGTCACCAATGAAGATACATCACGCAATAAGCGCTGAGAAAGAACGACGAGAAGTAGCAATGCCCTTACTTTATGCCGACATGATCATATTTATTTCAGAAGATGCAGCGCACAGGTCACTATTTGGATGGGATTAGTTTTCTAAATGATGCTGGAGCTACAATTATTATTATTGTATGTGATTTTATTAACAGATTCAGACTGGATTGGGAATTTTGTCATTTTTGAGACAATGACAGTCATTTTTTGTCTGGATTATTTAAAAATACTTTAAAAATGCAATTCCTACATACAATAGCCTAAATACACCTTTTCTATAATGAGAATGTTATTCATTTCATTCATTTCAACTAAAATTCTATATATTTTTAATGGTATAGAGTCAAAAATGCATGTCTTGATATCATAATGAAGAAAAACTCATTAAAGACACTTTCAATACATTTTTGAAATAAAAACCTGACTAGAAATTATTTTATTCATTAAATTAATTGTAAGTACTTCAGCACAATCTTTTATTTCATATATATTATAAACTAATTATAAATAATATTTAAACTGCTTCACTGCTAATTATTATTATTATTATTATTATTATAACAAATTATCCAATAATTTAACTTTTTACATCAAGGTTAATTAAGCTGTATCTCCCCAAAACTAGTAATTCAGATAATAAACAAAATCAGAATCAAAATTCATGATATTTGTAAAATGTCACACATATATTCAAGGTGTTAGAAAGATTTTTTAATTTATTGTTAAACCACATGACTATATGAAACCAACATGAATACAAATAGTACATTTCTAGGAACTGAGTACATGTGTTTTACACTACATTTTTGAAACTTTTTTCCTTTATTGTGGACTCAGTCACATTCTGGATATCACTCACAGATTTACTAAGATGAGAGTGTCTTTGTCTGGATTATACACAGCCGTTTGTATCTGATATCAGCATACTGTACAATGACAGGTCATGTCAAGTACCACTGAAACAACACACGGCTAAAATCATTTTTAGTCACTAAATCAGTGACCCTTCCATCGAATCACAAGTAGTCGCAGGAGACGCATGTTAAAACCAGGTGTAAACGCAATCCGTCTCAGCTGTGAGTGAGTGAGAGACCGCAGGTGCCTCCCTATTACCACGCCGTACCACACACGTTACAGCTGGAGCCTCAGTCCACACACTGCCACACTGATCATTTCAGTTCATCTCTCTGTCTGTGACTTCCTTTCACTCACACTCAGTCGCAGGCGCCCTGCCTGTGTGCCTCCCTCTCACGCTCTCTGTCATTTGGGAAAGACAATTACAGAACCTCAAAACTGAGACGTCTCCACTGGCAGCACGTGTTGATGTGATTTCAGTTTGGATAACGTGTGATCTAAATACACACATTGTCTCTGTAGTCCACAATCTGTTAGCAATTTAAACTCGTCCACAGTACATCAGCACATGTGCTGTATGACAAAGTCCCCAAAAGAAAAGACTCTGGTCTTAAATGGGTAATTCCCTAATAACATAAAACTGAATGAGATTCAGCATCCACCTGATACAAGCTGCAAACATATCGATTACTAAAAAATTTGAACATTTTTAGATGAAATTTAGCAGGTCATACCATAAGGTACTGCTTAAAATGTCAACTACCCAAACAGAAAAAACAAAACTGTTTTATGTATACTGTTTATGTAAGTACAGACTATGGCAACTCCTTTACCTTGTTCCACATTTTCTACAGTACCATACTGTGCTAATAGGCTGTCCAAAACCTGCAATAAGAAGAGAACAATCAGTTACAAAACATCTCATAAACTGTTTTTAGACTGAATACCAGAAAATAGGAGAGTTGGAAAATAAAATGAATAGTTTACCCCGAAATGAAAATGCCATCATTATACTTACCATTATGTCAAATATCAAACCCTACATGCTAATATTTTTAGTATACTTACATTACCGTTCAAAAGTTTTATGGACATAAATTACTTGATTAAAAATGCAGTAAAAGCTATGATACTGTGAAATAATACAATTTAAAATTACATTTACTATTTAAAATATTTATTATTTAAAATGAATTAAAATGCTTTATTTATGTGATGGTAAAGCTGAATTTCAGCAGCCATTATGCCAGTCTTTCAGATGAAATCATTCTAATATGCTAATTTGGTGCTCAGGAAACATTTCTTACTATTATAAATGTTAAAAACAGTTAATATGCTGCTTAATATTGTTGTGTTTTTTTCCCACAGGATTCTT
This sequence comes from Tor tambroides, assembly GCA_021397915.2. Classification (NCBI taxonomy): domain Eukaryota; kingdom Metazoa; phylum Chordata; class Actinopteri; order Cypriniformes; family Cyprinidae; genus Tor; species Tor tambroides. The sequence continues at coordinate 14,110 of JAFVLL020017913.1, read as the reverse complement.
TGATGAAGAACAGTATTTATTTGAAATAGAAATCTTTTGTAACATTAATAGTTTTTGATTAATTTAATGCTTCCATTCTACATAAAAATATTAATTTTTTCAATTAAAAAAAAAAAATCTTACTGACCCCAATCTTTTGAACGATAGTGTAGCTCTCGTCATACAACAACAGTTCAGTCACCTGGTGCTGTTAAAGTTAAAAGTGTATATTTATTCATCATATTTCAAATCATTTGATAGCTTTGTTTGAGACATTGTTTGAGAAGTTTTTTTACTCAATGATATTCTTCAGTTCTCCAAAGCTTGTGTCGAGTGCCTGTTCATGCTCAGATTCAAAACTGGTGTGCAAATGTCACCAAAACAGCCATTTGTGTGAGTAGTAATTGCTTATATGGTATGATATTGATTTTTTACACAGTGAACCACTAAACTCGAAAGAGAAATGCGGAATACAGAGGCACAGTGTCCAAATACATGCACAAGTGTGTAAGAGCGTGCAATTGGGCCAGCGCTCACTGTGATGATGTCATCAGGATTAACAATCGGGTCACCAGGGCTGAACTGTCTCCAGACAGATTCACACGGACTGCAGAGGAAGTGTACTTGTGTGTGTGTGTGTGTGTGGGTGGAGCTTCCCTAACGCACCGTGAGTTCCAGAAAGAAGCGCTGCAGCCCAGAGGAGACAGACAGAGTCTTGACCACACACACACACACACACACACACACACTGTTCTCTCTGCCCGAGCGGTTACACACTCACCTCCCACTGGAGATGAGGAGGAATGTTCCGGATCTGAATCTTCCGACTCCTGCGGACACAGAAAGAAAGAGAGTGACAGTGAGACAAAAAAGAAAGTGAAAGAGAGATGCGCAGCGGTATTCAGCATAGGTGCTACAGCGTGAAAACATACAGGCTGCCTCTAGATCACATCCAACAGTAACTAAAGAAACGAGACAAAACACTTATAAAACTTCAGTTGTCCAGTCAACATCTAACTTGAGCTGTCCACTTGTTGTGACATGACAATCCATAACCACATTCTTGAAATATTGTGGTGATGATTTCTAACCGCTTTTTCCTAAAAACTGTCAAAGACCGTCATTTCACAACCCACAACTGAGACAGAAAAAATTTCAGTGAATCAGTTTTAATCTCTGAATCAATGATTCTTCCAGCATAAATTTTTTTATATTTTAAAATGATTTAGTAAAAATATACTGTTGTTATATTGCTATGTTTTGTGATATTGTTCATTTTTGTGTTAAATGTGTGTGAAAAGCATGCCTTGTAATATTTGTATCATTAGACCAAAATGCAGGTTCCTCTGACTGAACAAAAAATAACTTGCAAAATAACAAGTTAGTTAACAAGTAGCCTTCATTATCCATAATGGAAAACGTTTGAAACAACCAGGACTCTTCCTAGAGCTGACCTCCTTGCCAAACTGAGCAACTGATGCAGAAGGGCCTTGTCTAGACTGGTGACAAAGAAGCTGATGGTCACTCTAGTTGAGCTCCATGATCATATGTGGAGATAGGAGAAACCTACAGAAGGACAAACATCACTGCAACACTCCACCGATCTGGGCTTTATGTCAGTGTGGCCAGACTCAATCTTCTCCTCAGTGAAGACACACAAAAACCCACTTGGAATTTGCAAAAAAGCACCTAAAGGACCCTCAGACTCTGAGAAACAATATTCTCTGGTCTGATGAACCTCAATTCTAAATATCATGTTTGAAGGAAACCAGGCACTGCTCATCACCTCCAGAGTACCATCCAAAAAGTAAAGTGTGCTGGTAGCAGCCTCATGCTGTGGGGCTGTTTTTCAGCGGCAGAGACTGAGGGTCACAGAGTAGAAGAAAATCTCAGTGCACCAAAATATAGAGAGAGCCTTAATGAAAACCCAGTCCAGAGCATTCAGAACCTCAGACTGGGCAGAAGACTCACCTTCCAACAGGACTAAAACAAATGATTCGCGATATGCCCTTTGAAGCCTTGATCTGAATCAAATGATTCGCGATAGACAGTTTACACTATTGCCTTTAAATAATGGAAAAGAAATTATTGATAAATCTATTGTTAAGATATTTCTGCAACCTACAAGAAAACAGAAACAACGTGTGCTGTATGAAATGGAAAAAATAAGATTATCATCTTCCAATTTCAACCTTATGATGCTAACTATTTAAAAAAAAAAAAAAAAAAAGTTTAAACTTGCCCATATTGTTATGGTCACATATATTTTGTGCATCCCTATTGGAACATTTTAATACGGTTATTGCACGGTATTTTACTAAATCTATTGCCTTGCTGTCTAGAAGTCTAAAGTCTTTCTGCACCATTCTAAAATTTGCTGAAATCCTTTAAACCAATCACAAGCTCATCGTGTTCACTGCGGGCAACTGTCCAATGACACAAGCTCAGGAGAGAGAGAAAGAAATGGAGAAGTAAAGGGAGAGCAGGTCCCTCATTCACTACTTTGCACCAGAGGGATTTGACTGTGTCTGCGATCCTTCATTCGTCGGGTCCGACGCTACCCACCAGCCTGTGAGCGTACTGACACCAAAGCCACACAAACCGCTCCACCGCAAGCTGTTAACAACTACATTAAAATGAGTGGAACCGAGCTGGCCAGAGGAAGAGATTTAAAAGAGCAGTGAGAGAGAGAGAGAGGGAGAACCAGATCTGCAGAGGCACTTTCACTCTCCGGTCATCAGGGCTCTTCTGCAGGTAGAATTTGATAAGACGTACACAGAGTAAACAGAAGAATAACAGTGCACACAAGAGGCTTACAAAGATGCACCAAGCATTTTTTTTCATGGTGAACTGAATACACTGTAAAGCTGCCCTCACTCATGTCTTTACACATTTTCTCACCCTCTGCCCAGCACACTTTGCAATACTCTGTGGATTCGAGCGCTCACACGGCTCTGTGAACCGTGACACTTCCTCAAGCCTTCTAACTGCCTCGGTCTTAACGCATCCCTTCAGCTTCGGCTAATGCTGTGGCCTGCAAACTGTCAATCCTTTTAAGCCTCCTGTTGAAAAAGGGCAATTTGTTATATCCCATTTGAGCACGGCAGTTCAGCTAGCTCAAACCTCCACCTCTTTATCCTGACCCTCCAATTAGAGGTTCAACTGCAACACCGCGTCTACAGCAGACATGATCGGCTCCCCTTGATAAACTAAATTGCTCTCATTATAATCAATGATGCTGTCTGCAGTGGAGAAGTCCATTGCAGCCGGTTGTGACATAACTTGAGTTGACAGGCATGTCATTTGTAGTTTTGATGCACTTGTAGTGCTACTCCAGCAATGCTATTATCCCGGTCTACAAATAAACAGCTTTTACTTGCAGACACTGTATAAATTTTATTTATTTATTTTTTTTGCCATGAATTGAATATCACAAAACGTATTTGTTTCTGGTCTATTCATTTAAATTATCTTATTTCAAACCATATGTTTGATACAATTCAAAAGTTTGGGTCTGTACAATTTTTTTATAATGTATATTTATAATGTATATTTTATTATGTACATTTATAATGTTCTGAAAGATTTCTATTTCAAATAAATGCTTTTGAACTTTCTATTCATTGAAGAAGCACAACTGTTTTCAACATTGATAATAGTAAGAAATGTTTCTTGAGCACTAAATCATCATATTAGAATGATTTTTGAAGGATCATGTGACACTGAAGATTGGAGTAATGCTGAATATTTAGCTTTGACATCACAAGAATAAATTACATATATATTCAAACAGAAAACACAGTTATATCAAAGTCATAATATTTCACAATATCGCTGTATTTTATTATTGATTTGGTAAGCGAGTTTTTTCAAAAACATTAAAATATCTTGCCAACTGCAAACTTTTGAACAGTAGTGTATAGTAAGGATACATCAATATTAAAAATTCAGTTTCAATATTGATAATTATTGTCATATTATAGTAGAAATTCAACAGAAATTCAATTGAAATAAGGGAAATGACAACGCAATTAAAAAAAGGCTGATGCCGATCAATTAAAAAAAAAGCTGTTTGTTCACATTCTTTAAAATATCTCCTTTTGTGTTTCACAGAGTAAATAAAGTCATACAGTTTTGGAATGACATAAAACTGAATAAAGGATGACAGCAAGCGGTCCCGCTTTATATTAAAGGGGTCATATGATGCTTTTTTAAAGATCATTATTTTGTGTATTTGGTGTAACAGAATATGTTAACATGTTTTATTGTTCAAAAAAACATTATTTTTCAAATACTGTACATTATTGTAGGTCCTCTATGCCCCGCCTCTCTCAAACGCTTCGTTTTCTACAAAGTCCCTCCTTCTGACAAGTGCAGTCTGCTCTGATTGGCCAACTGGCACAGTGCATTGTGATTGGCCGAACACCACAAGTCGCGTCGGAAATGTAACGCCCCGTCCATAATCGCAAGCTTCAGCTTTCAAAATTATAGTAAAGAAAGACAGTAAATAATGTCCTTAGTTTTACCATCAGTTCAAGCCCGAGAGGGGAACAGAGTCGCGTGACAGACAGTGATGAAGCTCATATGTGTTTGCACACAAGCCACGATTGTGTGACCGTTTCTCCCTCTCTCACACACACACACACACACACACACAAACGACGCTGCGCTGTGACTCTCTCTCTCACACACGCGCACACACACACAGACACACACACATTTACACACACACACACACACACACACACACACAAAAACGATGCGCAAAATTCCGCATTTAAACAGTCAATAGCAAATACTTAAACTAATAACAAAACATACAGTCGCTGACTCAGAAGCGCCAGATTGTCATAGCAAAGTCAAAATTACCTCCTCTCCTAGGTTCACGAAACGGTCGTCCATAAAATGCGTTGTGATAACATCTGGGTTGTGCTGTTTTGTTGTAAGTAATCTTAATGATTCCTAAATGCATCTACTTTCGGAAGGCCAAATAAAGTGCTTTGCTTTTGCCTAGAAACATACAGCGTCTCCCTGTCATGGCTGCTTCAACACTACTGTGGTTACTGAAACCACGCCTTCTTTCTTTGCGTGAACATTTGGGTGGCGTTATGCAAATATTTCCACATTGTGATGTAGACATGTGGGGGAGTGTCTGAATGAGCCGTTTTAGGGGGGCGTGGCAGAGTCTTAACTTTGATAAAGAATATCTCTTTGGTTTTGAAACTTTAGTCTTTGCAACTTCAGGGATCTTATCTATGCACAATCAGCTTGTAACACTCCAAAGAGAAAGGAAAACTTGAAATCGCATCATATGACCCCTTTAAGTGGCCTTAAGTACTATGTACTTACATCAAAAAATAAGTACAAAGTACTTATTGTGTTTATATTGTATTGCAAAACACTTCTGCTGCTACTGAGGTGGGATACGGGTAAGGTTGGGGACAGGTTTGGTGGTATGGGTAGCTTTAAGGGTGAGTTAAGGTGTAAGGGATGGGTTAACAGTGTAATTATATATGTAATTACAAAAATTAATCACAGATGTAATTACATGCAGGTATTATTTAAATACAAGTACAATGTAAAAACATGTATGTAAACAATAACTGCATTGTATCAAATGATTAATTTAAATGTAAGTACATAGTAGTTAAGGCCACTTAATATAAAATGGGAACTTTTATTTTTATTGTCAGTGGTCTCCCCTTCCACAAAACTTGCGAAGGCTGGATCACTGAATCACAGGAAAGAAGAGACTAGCAGCAACGGTTCCTCTCACCATCATGCCTTGTGTTGAGGTTCAAGTGCCGACAGCACAACAAGTGGACAGCTTCTTTTCTCTGTCTGCTCACTCTCTCCCTCTAACCACCATAACCATCTGTGTTCTTTCCTTCTCTTCTCCTCCTCCATCTCTCCATCTCTCCTCCACCCTGCTGGGGTGGAAAAAGTGACAGTGCTCTCCACAACTCTTCAGGGGCTCCTCAATTTCAGCATGCCTGTGGCAGCACTGGATTACTGAGCCCTTCCTGGACGTGCACAGGCTCAGACGCACACGCCCTGCCCATCACAGAAGGATCCTGGTAAACCTCAGCATGAGCATCTCTCTGCCTTTCTTCCCATTAAATGACATGCATATAAGGACCTTAAGCTGTCCACGTTGTCTGAGATGTGGCCTGGTGTTTGTGCTCCATCACCTGCACAGTGGTGCTTGCATGGGCAACACAAGTTTGAGTCCAGCTTGCATCATTTCTTGATCCTGTTTCCTCATTCTGCCTATTTTTGGGTCTTCTTTTTTCACCATTGCCATAAATAAAGTGTAGAAAAAAGGTCCAAAAATTAAATAAATGGTACTAAATTGCTTAAATGGCTAATATTAAAATTTTATTTTTAATTCATCATCAAGTAGATATTTAAATGCATGATCATTTCCTCTATTTTTATATTTAGATTACATTTGCAATCATAACGTTTACTTATTGTCAATCTTTATAAAAAAATAATTCAATAACTCAATCTCAAAATGCATATTCATTTTTCGTACTTCACATTATAATGTCATAATTCATAGCATTTATAGCATTTAAGTAAAATTGATTAAATGTTTTAGTATTTATTTTTCATTTATTAAGACAAAATAAAGTCTATTTACTGGTTATTCTCAAATATCAAACCAGAATTTTAATATTGCTGCATCCATAATATACATACGGTTAGAAACCAAACAAGCTTTAAATGAGAAGACAAGTGTCCAGAAGTATCACAAGCTGTAATAGCATTTTAAAAATATTTTCATATATTTTAATTTTGCTATACATTTAAAAATTAATCAATCAAATATGTGCAAAATAAAACTCACTTCAAGCAACGACTGATTTTAGTTAAGCATTTTATATTATTTAGACAAAATAGTAGAGAATTTCTACCCATATCATGAAAATATTAATATTATCAGTTTAAAATAAACATGGAAAAGGTGTATTTAGTGTACACAAAGAGACACATGCACAGAGAAGCAAAGGTTTTTGCATCTGTCCCACTCATGCACATATATAATGTCATAAATGAGCTCACACACTAACACTGAGAGGCAGACTCTGGATCTCTGAGGATCAATTTATGATGTGCCATCAGGAGGGGGCAGGTTTATTAGCTTGTTATTTTCGAATCTCTTCGGTGAGTACTTGTTTATATTTATGTTTAATGGAGCTGAACCCAATGCCCTTTTGAAACCAGTCTCACAGACCCCTTCACCCCAGTCCAAAACCACCAGCACTAGAAGATGCAGGCTGAATGCACTGCTTACCGTATGTTTGTTGAACGTAACCAAGCTGTCTGCTGCTGGTTTAGAAAAGGGTGCCAGACAACTAAATAAAAAAACATGCTTCTCAATTTCTGCCTTTGAATATCTGAGGGTGGCCACGTTCATTTGAAAAGCTAATATTTACAGCAGCCAGCTGCAGCGCGCAAGCTAGAAAACCATGTCGGCGCACACGCTCGCATACAGATCCTCACATCCGCGCCGATGGTGAGGAGGAACGTTCGCCGTGCAGCAGACGGGTCAGAATAAGACCATTCACCTAGGGCCAGGACCTCTCAGACCTGCTAACGACCACCATCTGATCATCCCTGTCAGCCAGACGAAATGTTATTCACCATACATAAATCACCCGGCCACAATGCGGGCACATGAGCAGGGCCAGCTAACTGGGCATCACACGTGTGCCGATGGAGAACAAACCTTCAGCCTTTCCTCACTGGAGGATGAGAAAGAGGTGGACCTCACTTCTCTCTAGTCCTCTGGCTGTGGACACAAAGACAGGAAGTGGACTCTTATCTGGATCCATGCACAGGAAATGAGAACAGATCACCAATCAAAAAGTGACTAACACTTTGTTCGCATGTCTTGTGAGGAATTAAAAAGGTTCTCCATCAGCATGACCTTTATCAATGACATGTTCCTTACAAGGGGACAAGGTTTGGCTGGTTAGGATACTTCCATTAACTCCTCCCATTTGAACCTTGGCGTAAACATAATAAAGACCTCGGATACCATAATACTCATCTTTAATCTTCATGCTGACCAGCCAACGGGCACAAACGGCAATAAGAAAGCAGCACTAACCAACAAAATGGCCATTTGCTGGGTTGACAATATCAATTACTCAATCGATATTATATTTTGAGAACCAGTTCTGTTAGTCTATGGCTGTTGATGCGTGAACAGAACTTAACTAAACAGCATTTGTAACAAGCCTGCCATCCATTAATCACAATAAGCTTTGTGTTACTTTTGATATGAAACAATATCTCAGCTTTCAAATTCTGTCAATTTTATCATGAAATTTAAACAATAAATGTTTTTTAATGTGGTGTGACAGATTGCTGTAGCCGCCTCAGTTCAAGCAACAGTGCATGTGAAGGATCATCTCTTCCTCCATCTTTACTGCTAGTTAAGGGATAAAATAAACATGACTGAACATCAGAAGATATGTTGAAACAAACAGTACAACTAAAATGTATAATATCTTACGCAATCACTCAGACGTCAATAAAACAGCTTGTAAACAATGTCACATAATGCTACATTTACCTGAGGAAAACCATTCAATGTCTACAGATCAACAGTAAGCTAGAAAAATAACTATTTTGCTAAATATATTACAAATTCTTTATAATATTTAACTAAACCTTTTAGTGATATCTTATTTAATATATGTTTAAATAAACCTGTCATGAAATCAAGTTTTTATATCAGTCAGTGTTAGACTGTAGACACAATCACATTATTACAAAGTAGATCAAAAACTCCTGTATGTGCAAATCAGATGTATACTACTCATGTTTTTATGTTTAAAAACATAAACAGCACATTTATTTTAGCAGTTTAGACACTGTTGTTAATTTTAACCTTTAATATAGTATTGTACCAACTGACAGGATTTCCTTGTCTAGTTTACAACTTCATTGAGATACTTTTTTTCCTTAAAAAAATGACCTGTATTATACCTGATACCCAAATGGATCAAATCAAATCAAGAGCTTTTGACTCAAATTAGAAATTGTGAAATCTTCATCAATATCCAGCCCTACCATTTATTGTTGCATCTTTGAATCTAAATCCATATTAGTCTCATGGGAGGAGCAGATGTTATGATGGGTAACATCCACAGGAACAAAAAACGCACTCATGCAGAGATGAGACATAGTGGCTCCACTCCATATGGGTGGCAGGACACATACACTCACACACTCATAAGGGTGTGCAGAACTGACACCAGGCGGCAGCTCGCAAGCCACAGACGGCCAATGTTCCATGTCTGTCCTATACGTCCCACAGTGTGGCCTCATAAAGACTCAAAGAAGAAGAGCTAAGTTAGCAGTTTCAGGAACGTTTGCTCCCTCCTCAGATGCATGAAATGCAGTCCTACTGGCTTTAATAGTTTTGGATGCACATGAACTTTAAAAGCCACAATGGGTTTCCCTCACTCTCAGGAACCCCTATGAAAAAAAGAAGCATTTATGCTTGCAAAAGTGCTGGTTTTCTTGAGAATTTTACAGATTCATAGGAGCGTTCTGGACAAGTATTTCTTAACAGTCACATGACAGGAAGATCAGAACTCACTTTGCTTGGCATTTCTACAGCTGAAATGCTGATGGTGAGAAGTAATGAAAGATTTGGGTTGATTACTGGTTTGTAAGAAATTATAGCATTCTGTACTGAAACTAAACAAAATAAATATCACCAAAGTGACTGTTTTATCAAAGTGGCATCAATAAAGTCTTCTAAAACAGGGTCCTGGGGATGCTTGAGGCTGCAAGAGGTTGAACATACTGATAAGTCAAAGTGTATGAAATTTGCTTTCTAAAAACTGGTCATGAGATGAATTAGAGCCCTGCATTTCGGCCCGGGCCCGACGGGCCCCGACTTTTTTAAGCCCCTAGGGCCGGGCTTCGGGCCAATTTTCACGTCATAGTTCAGACGTGGGCCGGGCCTCGGGCCTGTTTTGGGTTTCTCCTTATTTTTATATTGCAGACATCCATCGATTAGTGATGAAAAAAATTGCCGCGCTGGTAAAAACAACACGAGACTGTGCTGTTTAGTGTCCCGCAGCAGCAGCGAGTGCCGTCAGCCCAGCTGAAGAGTTCTGTGTTCAAATGCACTGCAAAGCCCCAGCAAAAGTAATTATCATGAATGTGTCCGGGGGAAATAGTAAGGAGATATTTGAATTATTTACTAATAAACTAATGTTTTCTGAGTCCGTGTCGCAAGGATGAAGTTGCTGATCCTGACTCGCCGTCTCATTAGACGCGCCTTTAGAGAGAAATGTATCTGTATTGATTATGATTAAGTTTATAATAAAAGAGTCTTTGTTTTCGATTTTTTTTTATTTCGTTAAGTGATAATTTAAAGCCTTCTACAGATATATTTATCATGTCTGTGAGGCATGTATTCGCTCAGCTTCGGTTCATTTTTGTGAAGTGCTTCTGTTCAAGACCAGACGGCAGAAAGCACATCGTTTGTTTTCTTTGTTTTATAAAAGCACGTTTTGTTGATATTGTGTGTGCACACAAATAAAAGTAGACCCTTTACAGTTCTGAATGATGTATTACTCTTACCTATATCAGAAAAAAAATGATGTCGTAGGCTATTTTAAGTTGTTTCCACTGAAAAAAATGCAAGTGTTTACTCTGGTGCCTCCATGTCTTGCAGATCACGCTTTAGCTTCCACTCTCCGCACAAACTTAGATATAGGCTAGCACACATTATTATTATAGCGGAAGTTTTAACGTTTAAACATTGTTATATGCTTGAACTGTTTTAGTTTATTTTATTTATTTTTATTTTATTTTAGGCAAGTTGTGATGATTTGAGAAGGCTAAATTGATCAAACATAGGCTATGATCAGCTCACTGTATGCCGCTGGCCGCTTGGTCGTTACTTTAAAAAAACGAAAACATATTTAACAAACAAAAATGCTCCAAACGTTTTTCTAAATTAACTTAATAAAAAAACGAAACGAAATATAGTAATTTTGCCATTACATACAAAACTGAACTATTTTAATAGCTGAAACAGTAGTATAAGCTGTTTTAGGAGAAGAGGGAAAAAAAAAACGGGCTCGGGTCGGACTCGGGCCGGTAATTCTGATAAGCTGTCGGACAAAGGCTGGGCTAGGGCCTGAGCGTCTCGGGCCAGGGCCAGGCTAGGGCCTAAATTTGAGGCCCGTGCAGGGCTCTAAGATGAATCACAATTATTTTATTCTATAGACAACCATAGTTTTATGTTTCTCTTCAGGTTTATACACTACCACTGAAAAGTTAGGGGTCAAGATTTTTTTAAGCAAGAATGCAATAAATTAAGCAAAAGTGACAGTGAAGACATTTATAATGTTACAAAAGATTTCTATTTCATCTTAACAGTTCTTTTTAACTTTCTATTCATCAAAGAATATAGATTTTTTTAAAAAAACCATTGCAGTTTCCACAACAATACAAAGCAGCACAACTGTTTTCAACATTGATAGTTTATCTGATAAATGATAATGTTTCTTGAGTATCAAAGCAGCATATTAGAATGATTTCTAAATGATCATGTGACACTAAAGCCTGTAGTAATGGCTGCTGAATTTTCAGCTTTGCATTACATTTTATAGAACAGAAAAAAATAGAAATATAGAAAATAGATTGAAACTGTAATAACATTTCACAATATTACTATTTTCACTGCATATTTGGTCAAATAAAAGCATAAGAACATAAGAGACTTTCATAAATATTTTTAAAAAATTTACCAACCCCAATAGTGTAAATCTACCAGTAATTTTGAAAAATATATTAGAAAGTAAATATTTTGCAAATGATATTTTACACAATTTATAATATTTTTAATTCTTTTATATTTACAGAAGGGGCTCTGAGGCTTAAAAAAAGTTCTTAATGAGATGATAGTAACCCGCATTATTTCTCCCTCACAAAGGTCAAATTCACAGAAACAGAAACAAATACACAATAACACAACCAGCATTCAGAGTGCAACCAACTGAGGTTAACACCTCAACCAAAGGGTCACTCTTCTTGTCAGATAGGTTGCTGAAGATGGGGCAGCGAGTACTTTTGCACAAATGTTTTGTCTGCCTTCAGATTAACACAAATGACTTCCTCTCCACTGTTACAACTGACTGAGCTTTCAGTGTTTCCTGAAGTCACTACAGAACTTCTCACGACAGGAACTAAAACTCGGAACTGTCCAAGTGTCACTGGAACACTGCGTACTTTTCTATCGGCAACAAAACAGGCACTTTTAAAAGAAAAAACAAGATTATGCCATGGTATTTAAAGAATAAACTTAACGAGTATACAATTTATTTGGAGAAGCAACACAGCCATTTTCTTAGAGATGGCTCAAAAATCCAGTCATCACTTAAGTATGAAAAACAATTTGCATTTTAATTTCTCAGATGGGAAAAAATGTACCATGTACATTTACCTGAAAGTGTAAGGAAGCAACTAGAGAGAACCGCCAAATAAACATCAGAGAGAAAGGTAATATTTTATACAACACGCTTACATGACACCAAAAACAGTCAACATGATGAATGTGACACATGTGACAGTGATGTTTATCGATCACTGCAGAAACCTTCCTAACCATTCTGATCTATACTGCCCTCTATTCTGTGCCTTAGACATACCTACAAAAGGACCTTAGGGGGACAACAACACCTTATAACCCTCTCCATCTCTTTCACATTTGCTGTCGTTCTCGCTCTCACTCTCAGAGCGAAGGCTAATGAGAATGCAGTGTGTTCACCTGCCTGGCTGAGATCCTGCGTGAGGCAGATGCTCCTCGCGGGTAAATGGAGCCAACAGTTCCCTGACAGGCCCTCTGTTGCTGTCAATATTCACTCATTCAAACCAGCAGTCAGACAGTTGTGCTCTTAGGAGCCACTCATGAACTCCTAAACTTAGTTTAAGGAGGAAAGCTTTATGTAGCTCTTTAGGAATGTTTAGTACTGGCTTAAAGTTTTGAGAAAGTAAAAGAAGTTTATTATGTTAGAAATAGGGTTTTATCCTGGGGTTAACAATTAATCCTGGCTATTCATTAGCTGACTTTCCATGCTGTACATTCCTAAACCCTGGGTTTAAGCGACAGATAAACACTTTCTTGAATTCGATAAGTGGTCTCTTAAATTAGATTAAAGTTTAACTATGCTAAAAAAGTTTACTCATGCTTTATGTTTAATTACACCTATGGGTTGCATTTAATGTCAATTTGACAAAATGTCACAGTCACGGACTGTTTGTTGTGGTTTCTCCCTCTTGTGCCCATATTTGGTTATGTTCCTGTTCCTGTTCTCGTTTTGTCATTATTAGTTTATCCTCCTCACCTGTCTGTCCCTGATTAGCACCCCTACTTAGTTCATTCTGTGTATTCAGTCCGTGTCCAGTATTGTTGTACGTTAGCATCGGTGTTTCTCAGCCAAGAAACTGTTTTAAAGGCGCTATATAAAAATAAAGTTATTATTATTATTATAACCCCTTGTCTGTATGGATTGGATTATCTTCTCGGATTGTGATTAAACTACTTGTTGAATTTAACATCATCTGTGTGTGCCTTCCTCGACACAGCCGTTACAGAATACCGGACCTAGAAAAGATGAGGCTAGAACTGGCCTCAATCAACATGGCCACGAAGGGCAGTGTTCATATCCCTTCAGGGGCTACCATCTTCATTTTTCAAGACGGTCGTGACCTGGAGAAATGTGTACAGGAGTTTGGACAATTGCCATCACGCCACATGTGATGACCTCACGTTAATGGAGAGATTCTGGTGGGGGCTGGATGAGGAGATCTGCTTCGTCATGCCCAGAGCTGATCTGTGCTGGTCACTTAATAACTACATCAGCTTCACGTTGTGGATCGCTGGATCAGCATTCACCGTGGACGAAGCGGGGCTCAGCCTGGGGTCGTCACATGCGAGCGCCGACAGTCCAGAGTCATCCTCCATCATGACCACCAGCCCAGAGTCCAGCCAAGGATCAGTGCCCGGTTGCATAAAACACCTTAAGTGTAATTTTCCCTTAAGATCGCCCTTAAGTTTCCCTTACAATTAAGGGCGTTGCATAAAATATCC